>JAPEBW010000095.1:0-91067 GCA_027405785.1 Ophiocordyceps robertsii
AACTGAGGCCTTTGCCTGCTCCATCATCCTCTCTGGCCTCCGTCGCAAAGCCCAGCCGGAGACTCGTGCCTCGTCAAGGGAGCATCAAGTGACGTAACGTGGCAACCTGCGGACATGGCTCAAGGCGGAACTGTCGAGGCCCCTATGGGCGCCTCGGACACTGCTTCGCGTAAGCTCACAGATCGAGAAGCCTACGAGATGCAGCAGTATGAGAAGATTGTGTGCTTTCGAAACGCCATCTTCTCGGGCGCCCATCCCACCATCAAGCCTCCCAACTCCCCGGCGCGGCCGCCGCCTGGCCCCGCGATTCCAGCTGCGCAGATGTCGCAGGGAAATGGCGCTCCTCAAGAGCTCCCCCCGTTGTCTCAGCCGACGAGTGCAAACGGCCAAGATGCCGCACATGTCGACTTGCCCAAAAGCATTGTCAGTGCATCGTCGGCCATGCCAAGACCCCTTGCTTCTGGCCAGACGGAAATCAACCCCATTCTGCTTGAGAAGTCAGACGAGCTCATTAGAGCAGAAATCGCTCTCCAGAGGCAACGGCTGGAGCGTGCCTTGCGAGATGATGTCGAGCAACGCCGCTTCGCAAAACCTTCGCAGTCAGAGTGCTACACTGACGTCGACATTTCTGACGTGCTTGCCAGGGTTTTGACCTTGGTGCCGCAGACCGCCGCTGCCTCGCCTGTTGGCGAAGACTTGACTGCTAATCAAGATGCCGCGAGTGATTCTTTTGACGAAAAGACGTTTTACTCTTCGCGGCATGACACCCCCCAGTCGCAGATGTTGTCGCGCGTCCGCAACAACTCGCTTGAGCCGCAGGGCTCGGCCGTCGCCGCACATCAGCAATCCGACTCTGCCTCGCAGGCTGTCGACGAGACACGGCATCAACAAACGCCAGCTGTGGCCGCGCCAGAGCCCCCCACCGCCATTCCAACACGGCAAAGGGATGGTCAGCACGGCTTACCAGCCAAACCAGTGGTGGCTGCCAATGTCGTCCCGGGACTCAACAACTACGTCGGAGCAGGAAATGTTGCGACTTCGCCCAGCCAGAACACCGCCAGCGCACCGCAAAGCCAGTCTGAGGGCTCGGCGAATCTGGAGCTTGACCCGGCGAGAGCCGAGGCTGCCAGGAGTCGCGCGCGGCTACAGCGTAATTCATACGTCAATCTCCATCCTCCATCTCCCCTCATTAGAGGTCATGCTTTGCAGCCCGTCGCTCCCCAGCCAGCCCAGATGTCCCCCCTGGCGGCGCCGGGGCAGGGCCAGGGCGGCCCCTCCCAGGCTGTGCCGCGTACGAGGGGCACTCCAGCGCAAGTTGCTGCTCTGAGACAAGAGCCGTCGGCGGCCACCAGCCCTGACAGCTCGTCCCAAGGCGGGAGGGCGTCGGAAAAGAAGAAGGGCAAAAGGAAGAAGAGAAAGGCGGACCGGCAAGCGCCAGAGGTCGAAGCCAACCCATACATCAAAGTCGAGCCCCGGTCTCCCTCTCCGTTGACTGCGCCTTCGTATGTGCGGGCCAACAAGCGTCGGCGCCAGTCCCAGGGGCAGATGATTGAACTTGAGTATGAGCCAAGCTACGAGAGGCCCCTGGTTCAGGGCCCGGACGGCCAATACCTAACGCGGCAACACAGAGACGCTCGAGTTCCCATGGGCTACGACGGTGCCAGAGCATATCCCCAACGCGCCGTGAGCACGGCCTTGGTTGGCGACCAGCGATATGGACGAGAGTACCTGGACGAGCGGAGGCTGCCCGGCCCGGCGCCGCCATATCCATACTCACCCCGGACGGCTTACCCCCCACGCCCAGTCTCGCATATGTTTGCAAGTGACGGGTATCGGGAACCCCCGCGCCCCTTTCGTGAGTACACCGAGGGAGGCCGCGTAGGCGTTCGTCCGGAGGGCGACGCGTATGTGGGCCCGCCGAACCCGGCTCAGCCACGGATGCTGGTGGACGCGTACGGGCGTGAGTATTTCGATCCATCTCATCCTACCGTCCAACGCCCCACGGCCCCTTCGGTCGGGCCCGGCGAGCCTGGCCTCGTGTATGAGCGGCTACCTCCAAGGGCCGTCTCCCGGCACCCCGGCTTGGAGCCTTACGGAGAGGGTAGCGTTGTATACGGAGGTGCGCCGGCGGCGTATGCGATGCCCAGACGCGTCGTGACCCAGCCGGCCGAGTACGTCCCTTATGATTACAGGGACGGGCAGCATAGAGAGTACCAACCGCGACCGATGGCGCCGCCCGCGGACTTTATGGAAGTCGCAGGGCCCGGGGATCGAAGGGCCATGAACGAGGCCGCAGGGGGCTATGCTACGAGGGCCGCAAGCATGATGCCGGTGGATGCGGTCCGATACGAGGTCCCGCAGGCGTACGGGCGGATGCAGAGTGTGCGCCCCGAGATTCCGGGGCAGGAATACGCACCCAGTGTACGACCAGAAGGGCGGCGGGAGGCTGCGCAGCCGTACATGAGGGAGTACGCGGCGCGGCCCCTGGAGCCGTACCATCGGCCGCTGGCTCGAGGGGCCGACGAGATTGCCTTTATCGAGCGGCCCCGAGGTGCGACGCAGGAGATTGTATATGCGGACGATGGGCGGAGAGAGGTTTATCGATGAGCGGGCGCGAGACGACGCATCGTGACAATTCCTGGGATGTCTTGGGAGGCCTCGTTACGGTCGGAAGTCTACATATACAGCTAGCTTGCTTGGTACATTGCGGAGGTCGCACAAACGGATGAGCATCTCGATGTACCGGAATTATGAAGGTTTTAGCTATTGAAGTGCCGAGCGTAGCAGGCCGGCCTCGTTGCCACGACATGGCTCGCATGGTTCCACGACGTCGAGGCTTCGGCGGTGACGGAAACAGTGGTAGCGCTTTGATCTGTCACTAGGATGGGAGCCGGGCCGCCGTCGTCATGGTGGTGCCGGTGCGACGCCAGCGCGGCCATCAGCCGGCTAGCGAGGCCGGGTATGGAGAGATTTACAGTTTCGGGCGGCGGCGGCGAGTGGACGACACGGGAGCGAGCATCCGAGGGTGGCAAGCGAGGAAGGATACCAAGGTTCGAGCGTGGAAGCGGTGGAAATGGGAGGGTCCGAAACCAGACGGAACTGGTGAGGCATGAGACGGCGAATGGGGAGGTGTGGGAAGCCAATATGCTGGGTATACATTACTGGAGGCCGAGGCTGAGGCGATGATCACATACATCTCCTGTGCCCGTCACATGGCCTGACGCGGGTGCGCGGGGAGGGCAGGGCTGGTTAGGGGGAGGAGTGTTTGGAACCTAGAGTACGAACCTAGTATGTACCTGCTCGCTCGAAACAGCACCCGAGGGGTCGAGTGCTGGTAACAGAGAAGAGCCGGGCCAGCCTTGGTGCCATCGGCCATTCCTCAGGTACTGTACGGATACTAGGTAGTAGTCTTCAGCAGGGTGCTCGGGACGGAAAAGGGTCTCGACGACAACCAGAGAGGTCTGTGTCGAGTCTGCATGGGCCTGTCTGCGACGTGACTGCATGTTATCCGGCCCGTGACGAGTTTGCATGTGCTCAGGGGCACATCCATCCACTGTGAAGATGCGACTTGCATGCCGGCAGTGTCATCTCAAAAAACACCTGGACCATGATTTACCGACATCAAACGAACACATAGAGACGCATCTGGATTCTGCGACAAACCCTCCCCTCTTCGGAGACGGCAAAGGTTTAAGCGCCTCGAACACTCCGCAAGCGCGTCTCACTGAGCAGAGGTACCGCGGCAGCACGACTCGCCCGACAAGATACCTCGGGGCGGGTCCGCGTCTCGACACAGCTCGCGGACGAGGCCGCGCGTTGTCTGAGGCTTGACCTTGTCCCTCAGCCTTTGCCTAGCCTCGCCGTGCTTTGCTCGTCAAGGAAGACGCTTCTTCTCGTCGATGGTGGCTCTATGGCATGCATATGGAAACCCTCCTCCGCCGGGCGCTCGTGCTACCCTAGACGACGTTTTGTTTGGGTACCGTCTTCTCCATGACATGCTGCATGTTTGTATGCATGTAGCATGTACGAATATTCGAACGTAGACAAGGAGCCCTTCCTTTGTGCCTTGCGGTTGGCTGATCCGCCCGGGGAGCCTTTGCCGGGGGACCTTGGCGTACGTATTTCATATGGAGTTTAGGTACCTAATGTACATACGTACCCCAGTATTCGCGGCCTCGATAAGCGCCTTGCTGTAGTCAAAGCTCTCGCAAGTCGGCGTCATCAAGACGAGCCTGTGTCCAACAGCCTGGGTTGGTGCCCTGCCCTGCCCTGCCCTGCGGTGGGCATCAAGTGGAGAGGGAGGAGGCAGCTTCAGGGTTCACCGGCACCCGTCATGCAGAGCGAATCCACACGGTGCATCTCCCATCTCAATCTCTGGGTCTGGTCTTGCGGGCGCACCACGTGAGCGCTGTGCCCTCCTCCCACCGTGTGCAAAGCGCTCGATTACGAGCTGGACTCTGGTCCGGGCAATGCTCCAATACCCTGGCTCGTGGCATGTCCCGCAGGGCAGGGCGAGATTGCGGCTGTTCATGTTTACACCAGCACATGACGACTGCCATTTACGAATGCCAGACTCGTATCGTCGCATGCCAGTGGTATGGAGGCGCGGGAGGCATGGACCTCGGGCGTTCTAGCTCGCACCCCTAGATGCACGCCAGCGAGTAGGTGCGCGCTGCGGTGCACTGTATGTACTGTACAGCTTGCGTTCCAGCCCCAGGCCTGCCTGCCCACTGGGTAGATCGCAGGGCTGTTGGTGGAGCAGCCCGGGAGTCGTGGAGGGTACCTACCTTGGGTACCTACCTACCCTACCTAGTACCTACTAGAAGGTGCTGTTGGCCCCCAGAGCGACGTCGACTCGCCCGGCGCTGGCAGGGAACTGCCGGGCTGTGGTGCCCTCAGGTGCAGGTGGGCAGGGTAACAGATGAGTCTATCTCGGCTACCCAAAAGGCAAACGTCGTGTCCAAGGAGGTGAGACAGGCAGAGGATGGCACGCGCCCCAGCCTGTCGTGCAAAGAGTTGCAAAGTCACGGCGCAACCGAGGGCGCCGGCCTGGCACCGTGCGAGAGACTCCCGCGCTGCCGTGGACGCGCTGTGCTTCGCGCGTCCCGGCCAGACACTCCCACAAACCGGGTATTTTGCCGGCCAGCCCCAGCGCACTACGCAACCCCCAGTAGGTCACCACTGCATGAAGCGGGTACCTTTGGCGCACCTCTGGCCCGTCGACAACCCGCCGTGACTTCCATGCCGTGGCCGGACGCTGTGCGCCGCGAGGTATCCAGAGGTATCGAAAGCTTGGCCAAGAGTCCAAGCTACTCACCCGCCCCGTCTGGCCGTGTGTGGGCGCAGGCCCCCGGTAGGCCAGCGCAGTTGCTGTGCTGCCTGCCCTGTCTCTCCCTGTGAGCTGCGCGCCGCTGGCGGCCTCGATTTCGACGATTCAAGGGCTCGTCCAACCCCGTCGGCGCCTGGAGGCCCCGCCCCATCCGCCCACCACCCACCACCACCCACCACCCACCCCCTCTCTCCTGTCTCGCCTTGCCCTGCCTGCCCTGCGCGTCCCCCAAGTCACTTTTCCGCTGCTTGCTTTGCTTGCTTCTCTGTCCTCACGGCTCCTCCACCTCCCGCCTCCGCCTCCACCTCCACCCTCACTCTCTCCCACCCACTCACCCTTGGGCCAGCCAGACAGCGAGAGGGCTTTCCTTTCCTTCTCCACTCGCCGCCCTCTTCTTCCCTCTTCCCTTTGCATCGCCGCCTTGCTCTACCACCCTTGAAAGAGGAGCCTGGAAGGACCACGAGCGCCAATTCTTCTTCCTCTTGCCGCCCTCCTCTGACCTCTCATTTTTCCTCTCATTTTCTTCTTCTTTTCTTCTCACGACCTCGCCTGCGATACCCACCTCCCCTTCCCCTCTCGACCTTCCCGTCCCCCCTGCACCCGCGGCCTCTCTCGCTTCGAATTCGACGGCTTGCTCTCCCTGGATACCCATCGGCAGCCTTCCCTCCTCGCCGCCCGGCCGTCGTCGGCTCCAGTCCCTCACCCCCGCCCTCGACCGAGCCTGCCATCGTTCGCTCACCATGAATAAGTTGGCCAACATGCGTCATTGGTCCGAGAGGATGAGCCCCAATTTCGGCATGGGCCGCCCCAACATGCCCATCAACCCCCTCAACCAGCACCCAAAGAACACGACACAACCGGGGGGCCCCATTGTCTCGCCTCAGGCCGCCGATGCCACGATCCACTACTCGTTCAATGTTCCGTTCTCCGCCGACCTTGCCGGCCCGAATACCGAGGATATCGTACACGCCACCACCGATGCCGTCCTCAGATGGACGCACCCCGAGGACGCCCCCGACGACGTCCAGGTGCACGAGCTGCCCGGCCACGCACAAAACATAGCCAACCTGCGCAAGCTTTGCAACGACCTGTCCGTCGGGCCTCTGCCCATAGAAGCCCATGTGCTGTCGTCGTCGGCCAAGAATGGCAAGGGCCAGCAAGTCACCACCGTTTGCCTCTCGGGCTCCCCCGAACTCGTCAACAAGAGCCGAGAGACCATTTTGAATGAGATACCCATTTCCATGGTATGCCTGCGCCTCACCATGCAGACCAGTCGAGAGTCGGTCGTCCAGAGTACTAATGAGCTTGCAGCGCTGCACGACCATTGACATTGATGGAAACCTCGTCTGCGACCTCGGTGCTGGTGTGCTCAAGAAGCCCGTCGTCGAGACCCTCGACTACATTTCAAACTTTTGCGGGGTTGACATCTTCCTGCTCGGTCCGAAGCTCACACCCATGCTGGATGGAATGTCGGGTGATTCGGAGATGCGCATGGACCAGAGATGGCGAGTTGCCATTTACGGCGATATCCTCTCGTCGGAGCACGCCAAAGCGCGTGTTCTGATCCACATTGACACTCTGGTACGCTTCCGCACCCCATTTGGGTCGCCCCCTTCTATTTCCACCCTTCTGCTTCTAACATTGCCGCAGCTCGGCCGCGTTGTGGACGTCACCAAAGTCGAGCTGTCCCTCCAGCAGCTCGTTTGTGGCCGGCATCGAAAGAACATCAAGCTCATCGAGTCCTCGACAGGCACCGCCATCTACTTTCCGCCCCTGTTTTCCCAGATGTATCGTTACTGTCCTCCGAATTCGCACCGCCGAGACCCTGCCGACATTTTCATCACCGGTGAAAGTCCTCATGCCATCGAGCTGGCCAAGCAGAAGTTGCACGAGACAGTCTCGCGGATCCGGCTTTACGTCAAGGATGTGACTATTCCCGCTGCCAAGATTGACAGCATCCTGCTCTCGCGACTGGACAAGGTCCGCAAGATCCTCGAGGCTAACGGCACTTACATCATGTTCCCTCCACTGGCTTGCCAGCGCACCATGGTGCGCGTTCAGGGCGGCGAGGGACTTCCGGTGGAGCGTACTGTGCGAGAGCTCATGTCGTTGGTAGGTGGCTGCCTCTGACTACACACTACACGCATCCACGTCTAACCTGTCTTCAGGCCGGTCAATTCTACGGTGCGGGATGGTATACGCAGCATTCTGATCAGAGGCAGATCCCCGGCGCCGTGGACATCCGGACAATGCTGGGCGACATCTGTACCAACTCGGATGCTGATCTGTCCTTTGACAAGGTGAACTTCAGCGTTACTGGGTCTGACGACGCCGTCAAATCCGCCTTGACAGTCATCTCCGAGCTCCGATTCGTCACGCAGTCCCCGTACCAGATTCGAGTCAAGATTGAGCTGGCCAACGAGCACAAGGAATTTGTCAGTGGCAAGAAAAATGGCAAGATCAACAAGATTATGGGACAGAGTAAGTCGAGTCCTTGGGGAGGTTGGTGGTTTTGTCACGATACCAAGAACTGACGTCTCGCAGGCAACGTGCAAATCATCTTTGACGGCTTCAACGAGTACAACTTCAACATCGATGTCATGGCGGCTAGCTACGACTCTATGAAGCAAGGCTTGACCCTGGTCGAACAAGAAATGCCCGCATCAATCTCGTTTCACGTTCCTGACCAGTATCACAAGCGAATCATCGGCATCGGTGGCCAGCACATTCAGCGAATCATGAAGAAACACTCTGTCTTTGTCAAGTTTTCCAACGCCATGGATCGAGGTGAGTCACTTTCATCCAGAGGACCACGTTTCCCCCTCGCTCACAGTCTTGTAGGAGGCATGAGCCGCGAGGATGACGACATCAAGGTCGACAACGTCATTTGCCGTACCCCTGCTCGCAATGCCCAGAACCTGGACGCGGTCAAGAACGAAATCTTGGAAATGGTCGACAGAGCAGTAAGCCATGACCGGAGGACCGTGATGGCTTCAGCTGACCGATGTCGCAGGACTCTGAGTACACCACTCAGGTCGCCAGCGTTGATCGTCTTTACCACCGCGAGCTCATTGCTCGACTTCCCGAGATTGACGAGTTGGAGCAGAAGTACAACTGCAAGATCAACTTTCCCAGCACCGAGGAAGCGAGCGACGAGGTGACGGTGACTGGCCCGCAGTGGCAGGTCCCCCACTGCGTCGACGAATTTCTGGGCATGGTTCCCGACAGGCATGAGTTGGTTTTCGCTCGGAGCTTCGAGCTTGTCAAGTTCCTCGAGTCAGCCGAATTCGCCTCCGAGCTCGTGACCAAGCTAAGGGTCCAGTACGAGGTCGAGGTCACCGTGCGTCACAACCCTGACGAAATCACAGAAGACGGCTCTCCAACCGTCACCCTGTTTTGGGGCTTCACCCGAAACAACGCTGGCGGTCTCCGAGACGCCATCGACCTCCTCCAGGCGCAGCTCGCGGCTGCAGGCGTCGAGCCCAGCATCGTCAAGGGATCCATCCCTCGCCCCAAGTCGGACTCGTTTGAGGATTCGCTTCAGTACTTCGACTCGAAGCTGCTTCAGCACGCGCCTACCTCGGTCGCAGCCGACTCTCCCGTCAAGGCTGCCTTTGGTGCCGAAGTGGCCCGCGAGCGAAGCAGCATCCTCGACCGGCTCCGCAGGCCCGGCAGTATGACGTCCATTTCGTCCTTCTTGGACCGCAGAAAGAACAGCTCGCACTCGATCAACGCCAACTTCTTCAAAGGATCGAGCAACGTGTCCAAATCGTCGCTCATTTCCATTGAGTCGACTCGCAGCTTCAATGCTGACCGAAACCCCTGGAACGATAGTGGCGTGAATCTTCCAGACGATGACCACCCGTGGGCTCCGCGCCCGATGAGCAAGCACATCGACAGCAAGCTGTCCATCCCACAACCCGGCGACGTGACGCCACGCCACGGCAACCGCGTGTCTGGAGACAGCGGCCGCCCTTCAACTTCCCATTCTTTGAATTCTGGATACCCCGCCCCGGTTGGGCCTTTCCGTTAGACGGCTTAGAAACACATGCGAATACCCGGCTGGATATACCCTGGCGTAAAGTATACCCTCAACGTCTTGATTCTACATCGGTCGGCTCTGATTTTGCTCCGATTGCTGCCTGTTGATGTTTTCCTTTTCTTTGACTGCGCCTGTGCCACCACGTTGCGAATGTCTATGAAATTTGAGATTTGGCTACAGGATGGGTGGGTGTCGGATCTTGACGACTGACGTCCACTCTTTATACCCCCGCGAGTGAGAAAAACGAGAGACGGAAGTGAAGAGAATACCCCTGGGCTGCCGCGCAGATAGATTTTTGCAGGCAAATGGACGGAATTATCTCGAGCGACGTAGGGCAGAACAATTCACAACAATGAACACGGGCAACAAAGGGTTGATGACCAACAGACCTTGTTGGGGTGCGCCGCCACTGTGATATACAAATCCGAGCTACGTGTGCGGAAGCTTGGGCCTGCGGCGAGCGTATAATGGTCTGCCTCGATGGTTGGCTTGCCATCACATTGTCATCATGAAGGCATTTCCCACCGGCAGAATTGAGATCATGGAGTCTACAGCTTCGACGGGTGCATGAGGCTTAAATATCAGGTGGCTGACTACAGTAGGTATTCGTAAGTACCTATCTCTTGTTGGTGGAACCGTTCCCGGCTTGGGGACTCGGAGAAAAGAGCTGTCTGTACCCAGCTCGAGTCGAGATTCATCTACGTACCTATGCAAACATGCTTATGCTTATATACAGCCCGTGCAAGCCACGGTCCCCCTTTCTATAAAAGAACCTCTGGGAAAGAAAAACACATCAAATCACGGACAGCGTATCCGCCAAGGCCCACGCGATCTCACATCAAACACGACGTGTAAGGCATTGAGAGGGGCCCGACCTTGACCCGCTCGCGGTTCTGCCTAGCCTGCAGGACCATGGCCTGCTTCACGCGCTTGCGATTCTGGGCCTCGATCCTGGCAAACTGGCCGCGGGCGCCGTGCTTGAGCTTGGTAATCATGTCGGCGACCCTGCCCTTTGTCAGGTTGGACGGGATGGGCGCGTCGCCGTGAAGCCGGCCGAGGAAATTCAGCTGGCCCTGCGTCGGGGGCAGGCTTCGCCAGTACTGGTAGCGGTGGATGAAGGTGTGGGGGAACGCGTCCGCGGCGTACCGATCGGCGCCGTGGACGGCGTCGATAAAGGTGAGTGCCGTGAGGATCTCCCTCGGGGCGGCATAGGGTGCCTTGGAGATGCCGGCGGGAAGGGCGCGGACCTCGAGCGCTCGAAACTTGGGGTCCGTGTCGCCGGCTGTTCGCTCTATCCTAATGTAGGAGCCGCTCGGGGCCGAGAGCACGAAGCGGTTGGGCCCAACCTGGACCCAGGCGTGCTGGCTGATGGCGCGGATGTGCTTTTCCCCAGACGTATCGGCGATGAGGTCGAGGACAGACGAGTAGTCCGTAAAGGTCACGGAGGTGTCCGGGTCCTCTGCCTGCTCCGAATCTCGAGCATACCCCTCCTGCTCGTTGGCCTGTTGGGCTGTCTGACGATCCTTGAGGGATCGCATGTCGCTGACCGAGGCCTTGTCTACCAGCTCGCTGGGGTCGAGACCAAAGAGGGTTGGCGTTGTCACGATGCCCGTGTCGAGACTCGAGACCAGATCGATAATGTGGCAATTCTTCTTGCCAGGGTGCAGTCGCATGCCTCTCCCAATCATCTGGACCAACAGATTGCGCGATCTGGTCGGCCTCCCCAGGACGATGCAGTCGACGTTGGGGATGTCGGTGCCTTCGGTGTAGACGCCGCAGTTGACGAGGACGGGGAAGTGTCCCCGTTTGAAGGCCTCGAGTATCTCGCTGCGCTCCACCTTTGGCGTGTCCCCGGTGACGAAGCGGGCGTCGAAGCCGTACTCACGAAACTTGGCGGAGAGCCCAGAAACGTGGGCCAGGTCGACGCAAAAGGCCAGCGTCGACTTTCTGTCGGAGGCCTTGGCCATCCAGCTCCGGACCGTCATGTCGTTGACGTGGTCCGTGTTGACGACCTTGGACAGCTCGCCGGTCTGGAAGTCGCCGGTGACCCCCCGCTTGACCTTTGAGAGATTGGCCGACGAGGCGACGGTGGTGAAGACGACGTCGGAGAGCCACTTGTCGGAGATCATGTCGACGTAGTCTTTGTGGTAGACAATCTCGTCAATGGCGGCGCCGAGCTTGAGGCCGTCGAAGCGGGCAAAGGTGGCAGAGACGCCGACGAGAAAGGGCGAGTCGGGCTGCTTCTGGTCAAGGCCAAAGTGCTTGAGCGTCTTGAGATAGCCCGGGGCAACAATGTGGTGGGCCTCGTCAACGAGCAGCAGCTTGTAGGTCGAGGGGTCGAACTTGTCCAAGCGCTCCCTCGACGTGATGCTCTGGACGCTGGCGACGGTAATGTCTGCGGTGCCCGAGGCGTGGAGCGAGCCCATTTCAATGTCAATCGTCTTGTCGGGGTAGGCGGCGTGGCAGTGGCGCGCAGCCTGTTCGACAAGCTCGCGGCGATGGGCGAGGATGAGGGTGCGATGGCATCCGCCGGCGCGCGACGTCACCTCGTCGATGAGCTGGGTGAAGATGACCTGGCAAGCCAACGTCAGCACTGGCTGGGGGAGGAGCGCGTCGGGACCTTACCGTCTTGCCGCTGCCCGTGGCCAGCGAGATGCCGACGCGTTTGTGGCCCTGGCGGAGGGAGGAGAGGACGGATTGGATGCATTCTTGCTGGTAGTCTCGGAGTACGGGCTTATAACTCGGGGCAAGCGTCGCTGCGCCGGCTCTGGAGGAACCCAGGCGGAGCAGCTGGGAGCTTGCCGCAGAGGCTGACCGGAGCGCGCATCTTGCAGCGATGCGTAGCATCGTACATGACGACGCGACGACGTGGGCGAATTGTTGATTGGGATAGAAGCGGTGAAAAAAAATGAGTATTACTATTTGCACTCACCAAAAAAAAAATGCCGTAAACGAGAGATTCCGCGCTATACAGAGTACATAGGTTAAAGTACAGAGTAGTTGCTGTTAAGGCTATTCCGCACGCCTTAGGGTGCATTGATCAGAAAAAGGGATATATTACAGAAAGCTAGCTTGCCCTAACCCTACCTCTGCCTGTCTCTCTTTAAGTGCCGAGGAGCCACCCTGAAGTCACGAAACCTATATAATATACATATACATGTATATATATATATATAGCTATATAGGTATATATTAAGTAACATATAGTATTAATAAACTTTAGCAGCTAAAAACATATATAATTAATTCTATAAAAACTTTATAGCTTTATAATAAGGTCTATAAGCTTTATAAAAAGCTATATTACCTATTAATAGCTTTAGATAAACTCTTTTTATATAGCTAAATTATTATTAATATAAGTAACGAATTAACTTAAAACTAAATAATAGCCACTTTTATAATTAAGCTAAAATATATTACTTATTATTATATATAATAATATATTACTTTTAATTTAAATATACCTTTTTAAGTTATAATATTAAAGTTAAAGTATATTAATAAATATCTTTTTATTAACTAAAATAGAATAAGTTTAATTATATTTAACATTACCTTTTAATGCTTTTTATTATTACTACTACCTTTTATTAATATTATAAAAAGAGTTATTATAAAAATAATACTAAATAAAGTAATAATAGTAATTATAGAACTTAGCGTATAGCTGTCGAGAAAGAAGCCTTTGATAGAGCTTACGCCTCGGCGCGGCCTCTGCAGTTAATTCAATTCAATGGCCTCACCTCCCAAAAGAGCAGCCTATTGAGATCATCATATCGTCAGAAAAGAAGCCTCGACATGAGCCCCACGAAACGAGCGAAGCGAACGACCCCGCGCCCGACGAGAACACACAAGAAGCCTCACTCAATTCTACACTATACGCTGTCTTCTTTAGCGAGGTTGACACTATATTGGGGTCATCGCCGGCGCCAGGGGCCACGCCGCCATCGTCGCCGCCGGTCACCCCAACACCACTTATACCGGGGTGGAAGAGGCTTCAAGGGATCGTACAATACTTCCGAGCTTCTCAGGCACCGAGTTCGGGCCAAGAAGGTATATAAATTGGGAAGAGCCGAATACGGGCTACACAGATGGCAGCCTGGATGGATCCTCGCCTTCAAAACAGATACTGCTGGAAACAAGCAGATGAATCTCATTGCCCAAAGTCTGTGTTCTCGAATATCGGCTGGTCTATAGACCGTGCCGTACCAGACGCAGCCGTCACTGAGGCCTGAGCTGTGCTTCCTCCCCGTCTGTGCCGGTGCCGTCTGATGATACTATGCAGGGGTATCGCCACCATGACTAACACCACCAGGCAAAGTGAACACTGGCCCCCGAACTGATACCTGACCCGGCCAAGAACAAGACATAGCAGCAGTGTGAACGAGCCGAGAAACGCCAACACGCTGATTGCTCCTAGCCACGGCAAGCCCAGATTCGACGGCGGCCGTGCTAAAGGAGCGCGGGGCTGCTGCCCGCGTCCAAGACGACGAGCACGCCTTATTTTCATCGTAGCTGCCACGACCATCGTGGCCACGCTGAGATGAGATGCCGTTGGTGCAGCCCACCAATACTCGTGGCCGATGCCATGTTGACTCGGTCGCCAGACAGTTATCCCAATGAACGGGGAATGAGAGATCAAAGCAAATGCAAAGACGAGCATTCGCGCCTTGGCATGAGCACCCGGCCTGGCAGAGCAGGAGAAACAAGCGTATATCAAGGGATCCAAAACCTGGATGAGCTATGAAGAGTCAGTCAAGAAATGTCATGAGAGTGAGTCTAAAGAGGCATCGATACCTCGACAATATCGATACATAATATGGTTGTACCTTTCCGTGCCGTGAAAAGGGAGTAGGCAAAGAGGTCCGACATGTTGGTGTTTGCATTCCTCGTACTGCCAAACAAGGCGGCACAAACTAGCCCGGTACACAAGAGCAGACTGGTGGAGAAGACCAACGCCCGGGCTCGCTCGGGCGAGGCTTTCCGAGGCTTGACCCTGACCATCCAGTAGAGGTAGGGGACCAGAAAGATGACGGCCAGCTCAAACCCTCAAGACGTGACCACCATGTCCTTGGTGCAAGAAGCGAACCAGGGAGCATTTGGGGCATCTGGGGCATCACGATCTCTCAATGGCAGCCCAACCGGGAACAGTTCTCTGCATTGCCTAAGCCGGGTTGTATTAAAGGCCGATACATGTACAGAGTAGGCTCTAAAAAATTAGCCAGGGCCTCAAGTCCCAACTTTACTATAACTTGTTATGAATCCCCCGAGTAATAAGTGGCCAATAAATCAGTGTGGAGTAGCATGTCCTACCAAGCGAGCCGCATGATTTCTGACCCAACGCATAGTTGCGGCCCGATGACTCCTCCCACGACTTTTATTCTGATGGCGCCATAGAAGAGCTTGCACTTGGCGGCATTACTCAGCTTCGAGTGCACCGGCTTGACCACTGTTAAGCCTCGGGCACCGTCAAGGATCCCGGACTAGTACTGCTAGACCTTGCAGCCGTCTTTGCCACCGAAGCAGGCTTCTCTCCAACTCGTGTCTCGATTTTCTGTGGAGATAAGGCACCCTCGTCACTACAGCTTTACTTTATGAGCAGCTCTCGAGCCAGCTACGACGTCCATGTAAGTAAGCTTCCTAGATTGCCCACAACGTTTAGTAGCTAATGGAATCCTAGACGCAAAGGCCGAAGACTCGTGTTTATTCAGTCATGGCCGCAGATGAGGCTCTATCTGGAGTACAAGTACACATTAAAAACCACCATACGTTCCAGGTAACAACTCGAAACCTCGTCATCGCGAAAGGGAAAACCATTATGGTATTCCCGCCCAGGCAGACAAGAGCCGAATGGTGGGGGCAGGATACCGGGCAGGATGGGAAACCCGTCAGGGAGGGATACATAGTGTTTGTCAACGATGCTACAGTGCAGTTTCGGACGACATGAGACATCAAGACCAAGTACAAGATTAGAAGAGTATCGCATCTACTTCCCTTGATTCCTCAAAGCCAAGGCTGCTGATGATTTCCCAGCCATCTGGCCATGAAGTAAACCGTCCGTGGCCGCCGTGCTCATCACCGTTGAGAATATCTGTGGTATATTAATCTCGAGCTCGTCTGCTTCCACACATTCTCTGCATTCCATGTCACACCTAGGATTCGCTCATTTTCCCCGGATTTGCTTCAAACGTCTCTGATGATGTTGCTGAAAATGCTTTCCATGGCTTGCGGCATAGAAACGTCAAGCATGATTCCTCGCATCAGCCGAGGAAAAACATTTACCAGCCCGTTGCTCACAATCTCCAGATACTGCGTATGCTGAAAGCTGTAGCTGACGAGGACGAACCGCCGTAGTGCTTGCGCTAGAGTTATGGTGCAATCATCAAGTAGTGGAAGTAGCACACGACTCTCGAGTTCCGCATTTGCGGCGTTTTCCATCGACGTTCTAAACAACTTCTTTTTCGTACTCTTGTGGAAGGAGGAGGGTTGTAGCGTTTGGACCTTTTTGGCATCGATCTCGAGCCTCTGGCGGATTTCATTGAATGTGAATGCAGCATTCAACCAGTCGAAATGGACTTGTGTCTCAATTCCAAGCCCGAAGACGTATGCCAGCGCATCGTCGGGAAGGGAATCAATAGATGCCATTTCAAAAAATCACAGGGCGACTGAGTATACGAAGAGCCGACGATGAGTCTCGGAACGACGAGCAGTGAAAGAGTTGGGACGCGGGAATATTGCGCAGGTCTCAGTTGCTGTTCGTAATCCGCCTTCTACTTGACAATGAATATCGCGTCTCGCCTCCTAGCGCCTCTTTTCGGCAGATGACCGCGGCCCTCCTTCTCGCCGCCCGCGTACTTTCCGTGGGCCAGCTTCTTGCGGTCCTCGTCGAGCTCTGCCTCCATGTTGAACTCCATTCCTCGAGGGCTCGCGGCGAAACGTAGTCCAGGATCTCCATGGCAGGGACCAGGTGCCCAGTGGCCAGGAGCGTAGCGTTATCTCGATTCCACTCGTCGGCTCGTTCTTAAGCGGCCGAAGCTGCGTGTCTAGGCGAGCCGCAAGAGGCTTCGTCGCCATGGCAGAGCGCTAGAAGTCGTCGTGGCTGCGCGGTCAACTGTCGCGACGCGGTGCCGAGGGAGGAGGCCGGAACGCGTCCGCCCATTCGAGGCCAAGGACGCGTATAGGGGCGAGACGAGCAGGCAGAGGGGCGCAATGCATGCGGAGGGAGCGTCGGCACCGGCGACGAGGCGTGGCCCGAGCCGCAGCTTCATCAACGTTGACGAGGCGCGAGATGGGTGCCCCTGGACCTGCACTGTAGGTGCTTAGGTCATCTGCAATGGTCGCTAAGCGGCTTCAATTAACTATATCACTATGCCCACCCGGCTTTAAAGCCTTAATAAGTAAGGCAGTGTGCTGATTTGCCGCGAAAGATATATTTATGCTAGAGAATTAATTATATTCGTTCTTAGCTTCCACAGGTTTTGTTTTGTTTGTGTAGCTACGTACTATGGGGCTCGCGACCCGAGTGCTCCCTTACCTCACTTAAAGGGATAACTCCTAATAATTGGTGGCGCACGTCGCACTGCATTAGCTAATCACATCTTAGTGGTCCTAGTCCTACCTAGGGTCCTCCTCTGGCTCTTCACCGAAACATGCCCTGCAAGCGCCTCATTTAAAACTTCTCGTAAATCCACCAGCCAACACGCCTCTGTCAGCCCCCCCTCGTCCCGGGCGCCCTCATAAGCAACAGATATCTCGAATAACCTCGCTTTCCGCTACCATGGGCCCGCCTCTCTCCCCTGCACACCACGTTAATCATGGACCCCGACGGCGACTTCAGCGTCGATGAAGATGCCTCTGTTCGCGAATCAGAGCGAGACTCGCAGTCCAGCCTGGCACTTGACTCGGACGAGCCAGGCAGTGGCAGTGCCGACGAGGCTGTTTCACCGTCGCGCCGCAGCCACAAGAGGCTCATGAAAGACACCACTGCTCATCGACCGTTCAAGCGCCAAAAGGGCGGCTTCAATGCTGGCTATCTCGAGCTCCTCAATCGAGACATCGACGATGCCGCTCATCGAGTGTGCCTCGACGATGAGCTCGACCTCCCGCGCACCCAGGTCGGTCTCACCACCTGGTCGCCCTTGGAGAAGCGTCAGTTTTTCGAGGCCCTCGCACGTCTGGGGCGCCTTGACTTGCCCGGCATCGCCTCGCGTGTCACCAGCAAGAGTGTGGTTGAGGTCAGACACTATATCAACTTTCTGGACGAGGCTCGCCACCTTCGCCGGCGGCTGGAACGCCGTTCGTTTCTTGAAGTCGCCGAGTACCCGGCCGCCGTCGAGCTCAGCCAACCGTGCTGCCATGCGCAAGAGGAGGCCGCCGACACCATTTCTCTGCGCCAGGAGCTCCGCGAGACGCGCCGCGAGGAGAAGAAATGGGGCTGTCATTGGAACATTACATCCATTGTCGCCTTGAAGCTTGAACGAGGCCACGATGCCGATGTCAACCAGCCACCCCCCTTTGCCCAGCTGTTCCACCTTCGCCGTTGGTTGCGGCTCTCGGAGCGCCTCTTCATGAACTCGTCCATCCCAGGCGGCAACTGGACCTTTGTCGACGACGTGCCGCCCTCGGTCTGGGCAACGACGTTTGACGACTTTTACTCGCTAGTCGTGTCCCTCACCAAGCGACTTGTTCAAACGACCTTGTTCATCAGCACGTCGAGGATCAGGGCCAAGAAGGAACTCATTCCAAACACAAAAGGTATTGTGAGGACAAGGGACGCCGAAGCCGCCGTCGCTTCTTTGGGCATGACACCTAATGCACAGCAATTCTGGCGCAAAAGTGCGAGAAGGCTGCGCTTGGACGTCTTCCAGGAGCTGCCGGATCAGGAGGACAGCGACGAGGAGCCCATGACCTATGACCAAGTCGAAAGCTCACTGGTGGACGAGGGCGACGAGGACGCACCGATCGACTCGGGCACCATCAAGCAAGAGGCAGTTTCGGACCATGACCAAGATGACGACGTGTCGGACGATTCTTCAGAGGATGACATGTCGCCCGAGAAACAAGAGCAGTGCGACATCAGCCGCGAAGCAAACGAGGTCCTGTGGTACTCTGCCGCAGATCTGCGAGACTTTCGTGGCGCGAGGCTGGCGCTCGAGCGGTCCATTGCCATGGAGAGACGGCAGGAGGAGCAGGCCCAACGCTGCGACGAGTACGCGAGCTACCAGGCAGAGGTGGACATGTGGGAGGTGTTGCAGAGGAAGCCGCCGATGGAGATACCCAAGAGGCAGGAGCCCGGGCCGCTCGAGAGGTCCAATGTGGATGTAGAGAGCGTATACCCCATCAAGAGAGATTGGGCAAGTCGGCTCAAGTATCGCAGCGAGTGGGAGACGTCGGACCGGGGCAGGTGAGGGGGGAGGAGTCCAAGCCGGCCGTGTTTTGAGTCGGCGAGCGCCAACTGGCGGAGAGGATGAAATTTACTGGACAACAGTGGATGGTTGAATAGCAATTTTATATCGCCTCGAGACTATGAGTGGGTATCTGGATTGACCGGGGGATATGCAGCCGGTCTTTACATATCCCCATCTAGTCCGCATGTAATGTGCATCGTCATCGCCTGCCTCCGGCTCTACGCCCCCTACCTCTGCCGCGTCCGCGTCCGCGCCCGGCTCCTCTGGTGGGCTTGGAGACGGGCGTGCTGCGTTCCTCGGGGCTCTCTTCCTCGTCGTCTTCCGAGTCGCTTTCGTCGTCATCGTCGTCGTCATCGCTATCCTCCTCCTCAGTCGTGTCGGCCTTGTCCTTGTGCCTGCCCACCTTTTCGGCCTTGTCCCTTTCGGCCTTGTCCTTGTCGGCCTTGTCCCTTTCGGCCTTGTCCTTGTCGGCCTTATCCTTGTCGGCCCTGTCCTTGTCGGCCCTGTCGGCCCTGACCTGATGGCTGGCGGCCCTCGCACGACCCCTCGCGCCTCTCGTCGTCCTGGCCACCGGTGAAGGCGCGTCCGTCGCATCCTCGGTGTCTTCGGCCGAGGTAGCCCTGGCGGACTTTGCCGGGGCGCCCCCGCGCCTGCGCCTCTTGTTGGTGGGCAAAGGGGCGGGCGAAGGGGCGGGCGACAGGGCGAGCTGGGGAGGGGACGTGGGCGCCTCGCTGGGGTCGGCGGCGGCGCGGAACAGCATGGCCTCGAGGAAGTCCGACTTTGGCAGAGCGAATTCGACGTACTTATTGTCGAAATCATCGTCGTCAAAAGACTCGCGCTCGTCAATGGCATCCAGGTTGTAGTAGGTGCGAAGCTTCTGCCATATGTGCGGGATGCGCGTGTGCGGGTACACGTCGGGGTCGAAGCCGTGATTTCGAAGGTGTTCAGATATTGCTATCATCCTGAAGTGCTTGTGCATCCCTGGCGCACAAAAGTCGTCAGAGGCGTGCCCAGACGCTCTCAAGTGGCGGAGAAGGGAGACGCGAGGAGGAGACGTACCGGCTGGCTTCCAACGAATGACGGCCTTGAAGAGCGAGGCTATCTGATCGTCGGTCCAGAGCGCGTTATACCGGAGGAGCGCACCGGCTTTGGCCGCCGTCGCTGGTGGTGCCGGGACCGGCGTGGCACTGGCTTGGGGCGTGTCAATGTCCATGGAGTCGCCGCCGCGGGAGGCCGTGGGCGTGGCAGCAGCGTGGCCGCCGCGCCCGCGCTTCCTGGGAGGCATGGCCGCGGCTCGATCAATTGCCTGCTGGTGGCAAAGGCAGTCGCATGGCAAAGGGGATGAGGGCGCGGGGGGTCCGTCGTGCGGTACCAATGCTGGAATCAACCTGTCGATGCTGAGATGCGTGCGTGTCTCGATGAGAACAGAGGGAGGAAAGAGCAGTGGGATGGAGGTGAGATCATCGGCAGCTCCTCCCTCCCTCAGTCAGGCAAGGCAGGTACCGTCTAATTTTAGAGTGGAGCAGGAGGTTCCCCTCCCTCCTTCCCGCGTGGACGAATGGAATGTGCATTAGGTCAGCCGGAACGCGATCGCGTCTCAAAGTCTCCCAGTGACCGCAGTGTGTCTGTCTACCTGGTTACTCCGTGCTGAGGACATATCGCTGCATCGCATATCCCAGGTCCATCCAGCTCCGCTCTATCCTTGGATCCGCGCAACGACTCGCGACGCACGTCCTGGGCCGGCGCAAAATGAGGCCATGGCCCGAGGCGACCCGGAGGCGGATGTCTTCGCTGTTCCAGACTTCTGGCAGACGTCGAAATGGCTGCAACTGGTGATTGAGGATGCGCCGCCGACCTTGTTCACCGCGGCCCTGCCTGGAAACCGGCCATGTCGAGGTACCGACGCCACTAGAGCTGGTCTAGATGGACCAAGCTCGGCCCTGATCACCTTTGACAGAGTCGCGCTCCAGCAAGAGGGCTTCTTCAAGCTCCCTCCGCTTGGCCTTGTCGAGCCCAAGCAGGCGGACACTGAGCCAGGGCAGCAGCATACCAGCACCTGTTCCGCCAGCGTCGACAGTGCTGAAGATGCCCAAGATGTCTGGGTCGACACCGAGAAGCCGTCGGATGGAAAAATCGGCTTCAGGACATGGCATTCTTTCAAAAACAGAGAATTCGCGCCGCATCAACCCATGTTCGTAAGCGAGGCTGGTCCAGCCGCCTACGATGCCTTGCTGCGCCAGTCCACGGATCCGCCCGAGCTCAGAAACTCTGATGCCGTCGTCGTGGAAGCCAGGACCTACATCTCTTGCTTGTTGGCCCTAGCTCTCGGACGAGACTCGATATTCTTCAGAAAGGACGCCAAGCTTCAGACCTTCAACCCTGCTCTTCCAAGCTTTCGGATCTCGGGCTATTCTCGCCAGGTGCTCCAAGGGATCGAAAGCCAGGCCCTCCGCTGCGGGACCTCTTTCTTGCAGCTGGGTACCTTCGTCCGGGGCGCCTACGCCAAGAACTCGAATCGCTGCGAGGTGGCTCTCGCCAGTAGCATCTCCCACGTCTTGCAAGCCGTGGAACAGAGGTTAGCTGTAGATGGCATAAACCCCCATTCACTCTTGCAACTTCAGGCATCCATCAGGGAGATCTCAACCGCGTTGACACCTCTCCAAAGACTTGTTTCACGCTTGCGTCGAGACTCTTCCGACGAAGAAACCCTGTCCCTCATTTTCAACATGGCGTCCTCGTCAGACGACGGCCCAGGCTTCGTTCGAGTCATGGTCCGGGAAATGTTGCGTCGAGTGTCTGCCCCGTGGATCGAGCTGTTGGAAGAGTGGATCGGAACCAAGCGAGAGGAAGGAATTCCGCTGTCAAAGTCTCGCGTGGGAGATGGCAGAGGGTTTGTCAAGGTGGAAGCAGAGACTTATGTCGACGACTTTGGCCGCGAGGTAGACGATGTTGACTTTCGACTGGATCACACCAAAGTCCCGGACTTTATGGCGAGCGATGTGATTGAGTCGATGTTCGAAACGGGACGCAACCTGCGTTTCATTCGATCCTTTCACCCAAACCACCCCCTGGCTCAACAGGCTGTGATTGAATCAACGCAGCCGCCCAAGGCCGACTGGCTGTACGACTGGGCCTCGATATTGGAGCTCGAGGGCCGAATCGCGCGGTATCGCGACAGCCTCAGCGAGGCCTTGCGAGCAAGTCGCTGCAACGCTTGGCCCCGCACGCATGACGTGGGAGCTTGTGCGTCTGAATCCAGCCCGGCGTTTAAGCTCGACTTCTTCGGATTGGATCAACACGGCATGGAAGAGCAAATGTTGGCCTCGATCCAACAGCTGGACCAGCCCATGACCAGGCCTCAAGGCGAGGATTCCCTGGACAGAATCTTACACGAGAAACTCTTCCACGTGCACGATGCGGGCATGGACCAGGCCAACGCCACACCGCACTGGTCGCTTGTTCCCGTCCTCTCTTTTGGTGGTATTGCCGCGGCACAGGCTCAGATCGTCAACCGCGAGAGCCTGCGACTGCTCTTGGACGCGCACGACATTCGCGGACAATTGAGGCTGCAGCGAGACTTTCATCTATTCGGCAACGGCATGTTCTGCAGCCGCTTGTCGCACGCACTGTTTGACCCCGACTTGACGTCGGCGGAGAGGCAGGCTGGCATCGCCAGGCAAGGAGTCATGGGACTTCGCCTCGGCGGGCGGGACGCTTGGCCCCCAGCCAGCTCGGAGCTGCGGCTGGTTCTCATGGGGGTGTTGAGCGAAAGCCACGCCTCGCGAGACAGCTCGAGCTTCGGAGGGCCAGGCCTTCAGACTGGCGACTCTTCTCTGGCGGGGGATCTGAGCTTTGCGGTTCGCGACCTGTCGACCGAGGAGATTGACAAGTGCATGAACCCAGACTCGCTCGAGGCGCTAGACTTTCTTCGCCTTTCCTACAAGACGCCCCCCGAGCTGAGCGGCATCATCACGCCCATGCACCTAATGCACTACGACCGCATCTTCAAGCTCCTTTTGCGAGTGTTGCGGATGCAGTACGTTACCAATCAGCAGTGCCTCGGCGTCAAGGCGCAGGATGAGCGGTGGCAAAGGCCGAGCGACGCGGCATTGCGCTTCAACAGAGAGGCGCATCACTTTGTGTCGAGTGTGGCGTCGTACTTTGTCGATGTGGGCGTCGCCATTCCCTGGCAGAGGTTTGAGCAAAGGATGGACCAGGTGCGGGCGGACCTCGAAGACGACAGGGAGGATGTTGCGGCCAAGAAGCTACAGAGTCCCGACGAGTTGCGGCAACTTCACACGCAGGTTCTCGACGGCATCATGTTTGCGCTGTTCTTGCGCAAGCGGCAACAGCCGGTGCTCAAGCTGCTGGAGGAGCTGTTTAGCATTGTGCTCCGGTATGCAAGACACACAAGGCTGGAGGCCCTGGGAAGAGGCGACGAGACGAGAGACGAGGACGCTACCGAGCTGTACGCCGAGTTTAAGAAGAAGATGCAGGTGTTTGTGACGGTTTGCCGGGGCCTGTCGGAGAAGGGCGGCGGCAAGGCCCACGAGGAGCTCGGCGTTGGAGAGGACAGCTTGGTGGCACAGCTGCTGATGAAGCTGGACATGGGCAGTTTCTATGTCAGGCAGTAGGAACAGGGATGGACACGGTCGTGAGAAATGCATGCGGTGTATCAAACTGGTGATGGCTTCGTCGTGCCCACGGAACGCACTGTGGGCGCTGACAAAGCACTCAACAAGTACGTACCCCTTACGGTGCCCCTCCATCTCTGCTGCCCCTCCACTCCACCGCGCGTCTCCACGCGTCGCCATCATCATCATCACGCCTCGAGCAACTCGCCCGCCTCAACTCGCCTTGACGAGTGACCGGGCGCACTCCCCCCAGATGGCTCGCCCCGGCGCTGCAGCCCGCAATCTGTCACTGACGGAGGAGCTCGAGAAGCTGGAGCAGTCCATCACCTTGACGCTGCAAGGTACAAAGACCCCAGCTCGCCCTTCGCAACGCGCCCTGCTCACCAGCGGGCCGACCAGAGATTGACCACAACTTCAGCAAGGCCCACCGCATCGTCACAACGAGCATCCTCCCCGTGGTGGAGCAATATGGCGAACACTCGCGTGCGGTCTGGGAGGCGTCCAAGGTGCGGCGACAGGTTGAAAAGCCTCCCCAGCAGGCGCTAAAGACTTGCAGTTCTGGAAACAGTTCTTCGAAGCCTCTGCCAACGTCTCGCTGTCCGGCTACGAGGAGCTTGCCAACGACGCCGACAGCACGGCGGCCGACGACAGCACGGCCATGAGGGACGACACGACGGTTGACTACACGCTTGGGGACCAAGACGACGCCACCAGGTCTACGGCTGCCGAGCAGTCGGCATTGCACGGCGAAGACGACTCGCTGCTGGACGATGGCGATCTTACGGGGAGCACCCCTCGTCCCCCGGCGACCAAGACGATACAGGCGCAACTGTCCAACCTCGAGTCCCCCTACGAGGCAATGAGGCGCGAGATGAAGGAGGAGGAGACGGACTCGACGAGCCTCGACGACGACGACGACGAGGACTCGACGGTTCTCTTTGCCCAGCGTACCGCCCGCCTGCCCGACATGTCCATGACGCCCCGAGGGTCTCTGGAGCACCAGGACGCGGAAAAGTCGGTGCAGCGGCACAAGGACCCTCTTCTCCACCGCGTCCTCGACAAGACGTACCGTCTGCAGGCGACGCCGCATAAGCCCGCCTACCGCATCTCGCCGCTCAAGAAGCCAGGAGAGGACAGGACGAAAGAGGCGACGCAAGCATGGCAAGACTCGCCCACGTCCTCGCCCGAAATGGCGGTGCCGACGCTGCGCAGCGAGGCCTTTATGTCGCCCTACAAGTCAACCGCCCGACAACGCCTGGCGGCGGCGACGCGAGGCCCCAGGACGCCCGGGGTGAGCGTGCAGACACCGGCGACGGCAAGGACGTCCCGGGACGCGTTTGCAGCGGAGAGGGAGGGCGCGACGGAGCACACGCAGGGCAGGCAGCGGTACGAGATTGACTGGGAGAGCGACGACGAGGGCGACGACGGGGATCTTTATGCCGGCATGAGCCCGCCCAAGACGATACAGTTTGCGCTGCCGCCGTCGAAGCTGCTGCAGACGCCAGGTAAGTCGACGGCGATGCGCACGACGGCTGGGACTGCGAGCTAATTGATTGGCAGCGAGGGAGGCCAGCAAGAGGATCGTGGACGACATCTTGATTGATGCCGGAGCGGATCCAGCGTCGTCAGAGTACAGCCCGACCATGGTCAAGATGAATGAGGACATTCTCAACGACAGCTTTTGATGAGGATGGAGGCTACCCACACACTGACTGCGCCGTGATGGACTGTGTATCAGCGCCGGAGAGGCGTGACATGTTTTATTCATCTTGGAGCCTCTATGCGTCGCTAAACGATGGCGGTGAAGAAAGCAAAGTGGCAGGCGAGTATTCTCGAAGCTGCACCCATCGCATTGCAGAGAAGAAACACATGCCGTCTAAATCGTGTACAGACACGCACATACCAACGCCGCGCATGTTGAAGTGAATGATTCCGGTTTCGTCGAGCGTCATGGCACAAGAGAGGTCATTCTCTCGAGCTTCGGAGAGGGTTGAGGAGGACAAGACGAGGCCCGTCGAGGCAGACAGGGGCCGAGGAGAGAGAAGACTAGACGACGCCTAGTTGTAGAAGCGCATCGGAGGCATGACGAGGGTCGGAACGTCCATCTTTTCCCTCTTGGCCTTGGGGCGTGTCGGCCGGGGAGGAGGCGCGGTGGCCTGCCTGCGGGCGTCGTAGTCTTGGCTCGAGGCGACGGAGCTGGCGTCGCTGGTGAGGTGGCGCTTCTCGTCGGCCGAGGAGCCGGGGCGCGACGAGTGGAAGAGGTTTGAGAGGGCGGCCTTTGGTGAGGGCATTTTGATGGGATGTGACGGTGATGGTGAAGGCTGGGAACAAGGAGATTGGGGGTTGAGGGACGGATGCTTTGGCCCGTCTGTTGCTGCTGGCGCGGCTTGATAATGAATCGCTGATGTTATGGATGGCCCCTTCGAGCAATGACATGCGTCTTTATATACACATGTTTGTTAGTTGGACCTTGGCCGTGTAAGCCGAGACGACGACGTAGGCGGGCCAGGCACCAGGGTTGCAAGGGGCCAGAGGATGCGTGACGGCTCGACCGACGGCGCCGTGGTCTGCCTCGTCGTGGCCTAGAGAGGCATGGACGGGGACGGATGACCAAGGCGGAGAGGGAAGGGTTTCCAAGGTTATGTGACTCATGGCGGCCAGGGGATGGATGGATGATGGTAGGGCGGCCAAGGACACTGTACATATGTACATAGGGCGAGCCGCGCGGCCGGGGCAGCAAAAGAGTCATCGTCAGCAGCCAGTATGTATGTACCTACCTAGACGTGTATAGGTACACAAGGTATGTAGGTACGAATACAGGGAGATGTAGAAAATATACCACAAGAGTATTACTACCACAATACCAGTCATCTCTCTAACGGAGGTGCCTCCACTTTTGGTTAGAGACAAGAAGAGACTGGTTCAACAGGAGGCACTATACAGAGGCCACAGGGTACAGAGGCCACAGGGTACAGGGGGTGCAGGTACTAATCATGACCATGTTCTCGGGCTTCATCCCCCTCCATTCTCTCTACATGCCGAACTTGGCCGAGAGCTGTACTGTACATGATAGCGCATGCACCAGGCAGGACACGAGACGTCACAAAACACCCCCCCGCTGACGGGCTCCGACGCCTCGCACCAAGCCAAACAAGCTTTTCCTCATCGCCGTTTAACCTCGCGCGTCTTGACAACCCCTCCAACCCTTCGGTGCTTTCTCGCCCACCCGCCGAACCATTGCCCACCTACCGCAGCTGCATCTCGAATAGCCTTTCTGCCCCCGCCCGTCTGTTCCGGCCTCTAGTGCTGCCCTCGCCCGCCCGCCCGCCTCCCTCCCTCGTCGTCCGTCTTCCCCCCCCCACCGGCATGCTCCTCGTCCACCCACCGTCACCGTCGCCGTCGCCAGCATCAGCACCAGCAGCACCAGCACCACCGCCGGTGACCCAATCGTCACCATGATGCCCTTCATTGCCCAGTGAGTCACTCGCTCCTGAATCCACACGCCTCCAATCCAGCCTGCTGCTGACGCCGTTGTGCCATGGGCCCAAAAGCCGCAGTCGAGGCCTCCTCGTCGTCGCCACCGCCGCCGCCGCCACCGCTGCCCTCTCCTTCAGGTACAAGGCCGCCGCCATCCGCGACAACGACATTGCCCAGCAAAAGTACAAGGCTCCCAACGGCTACGTCAGCGTCGACCGCAGCGGCGGCGGCATCTAAAAGTCTTGCGCTTCGCCCTCGGCCGCGAACCAGTCCATTCCGAGCCTGTGGACTCATCACCACTCTACATGGCGGAGAGCTGGCTCTGCGCCATCTGCACCGCCCGTAAATACCAATCACACAAGACATGGAATGGGACCCTCGGCCCCGCAGCCGAGCAAGCCGTTATATCAGGCCACCACAATATAAAGATACCATTCGAGCAATCATCTTCCTCCGCAAAGCAAGACGCGCAACGCCTCCCTCGCCGCCTGGTCTGGCTTGGCCCTATAATCGTACAGGTCGTGTCGTGACGCCAAACACCAAAAACGCCCCGTAGATGCGCTTCAAACGTGCCATCGCCTCACATTGAACTCCCCCTCATGCCCAGGTCGGCCTCGGCCTCGGCCTCGTCGTCCGTCGTCGAGTACCGCACCTCCTTGCCTTTGCCCTTGGCATCCGGCTTCGACATGCCCACCTTGCCCTCCTTCATGCTCCACCGGCTCACAGGCCTCTTGCCGTACCCCTTCTTCGGCGTCGCGTCGCCCCTCGAAGACCCTTTCGACCGCTCGTACCCGCTCATGCCCGCCACTACCCTCAGCTCCTCTCCCGACGAGTTTCTCCTCGATTGCGGCGCAGTCGAGATGCTCTTGAGGTCTCGCATCTCCTTGATCACATCCGCAAAGCTTTCCTCCAACGTCTTCATGCGCGCCAACACCAACCTCCCCATCCTGTCCCTGTCGGCCACGTCGACTCCCCCGGCCACCCGGAGCCGGTTGTCCTTCATCATGGCCATGGCCATCTGCGTCTGGAAGCTCCCGGCCATCCCCCCGGCCGGGTCGTCGCCGCCAAAGTTGTCCGAGAGCACGCTCAGGTCCACCGACGAAAGTCTCCTGGCCTCGCGCAGCCGGTCCTGGGGATCGAGGCTGAGCAGGGCCGTGCGACTGACGCCGCCCGTCTCCGTCAGACCGCGGGGCGCCAGTACAGGGCGGGGGTGAGAGATTGACACATGGGCCGGCCGTCGCGGCGAACTTCGCCGCACGCCCTGCATGGGCGTGTTTGCCCCGGTGTTGCGCCCACTCGGCCCCGACTTCCGCGCCGGGATCGGCTTGGGGGGTGATTTTGATGTCGCCAAAGAGGCATCAATCTGCGGCAGCTCCTCTGGCTTGTAGAGAATCGTGTTGGTCGACACTGAACGACTGTGCCCGCCGCGCTTCTGGATACTCACGCGAGGAGGGCCGGCAATCACGATGCCGGCAGACGGGTCATGCGACGACGCCGGCTTCGCCGTGCGCACCGGGATGGGAGTGGTAAAGTAATCCTCATCCTCGACCCCGTGTTTTGCGTATTGATGGCTGCGGTCAGCATTCGTCCCCGCGTCGTCCTCGTCTTCGTCGTTTGTGACCAGCTCGTCGTCACCATCCGCGTCCGTGTGATCCTTGTAGTCTGGAGTAATGACAACGTCCAACCGCGACCCATGCCCGCGTGCAAGGGACGCGCCGTGGTTGGACATGAAGTCGGCTGGGTCGCTCGCCGTTGACCTCACGTCCGAAACTTGCCTGGGATGCGACGATCGCTCCCAACCCACGCTCAGTCGTCTATGCCAGTCTGGGACCGCCCGGCTGTCCAGGGTAGGCCAGTTGGACAAGGGCACACCGGCCTCGTCGTTTTGGTCCATCCAGTTGCGAATGGCCGTCTGCGTCTTGCGCCTCTCGTACCTCCTCTGTGTGCGCAACGTGCTGGCTTCGGGAACGCGCCGGAAGACTTCTTCCAGCGCTCGATCCTTGTGAAAGCCAGCGACGGATTCCTCGCGGACCCGCACATTGGGGCTGAACATGGCGGTCCTCTCTATCGGATCGCGGAAAGATATCGTCCTGGGACGGCTCCTGCCGTGGTTCTCGACCAGGTCAGTCGGCTCGTATATGGATGGCGCGAGCCAGAATCTCTCGTAGAGGTAAATGCAGAACAGGACCGGAAAGTGGGTGATCTTGATGATTGTTCGGTTCAGCCAGACAAAATGCCTCAGCGGCATGCAGTATCGCAGGGGCATCAGCAGCCACGCAAAGATGTTGCTGGGGGCAACGTAGGAGAACAGCGCATCGTTCTTGACCATGGAAATCGTGTTGATGGCGAAGAGAAACCTGCGTGGTGGGTAAGCAACCGGAGCATGCAGAGAGAGACTGAGAGGTCTTCTTACTGGTGCTCCTCTGTGGCGTTTGACGCAATGGTCATGAACGAGTTGGTCAAGACGGTGATGAGAATGGTCCTTGATGTCCCGGCGTCAGCTCAAGACACGCCGAGGCACGACGCTCGCGACACTTACACGATCAGAAAGTGGCAAATGATGAGAAACATCATCATCAGTATCCTTGCGAGCCAGTTGTACGTGGGCCACCTGGTCCTTCGTCAGCGCACTCCATCCAGCAAGACCAGGGCTCGCGCAACTCACACGTCCCAGGCTGCAGGGCTGAAGCCCATGAGAATCTGGAAGATCTTGTACGCGACATCACCGCCGCCATTGGCACTCTGCGACAGCGTGAAGAAGACGTAGAAGCCGCTGCACATGATGAGAACCAAGACAAACACGGCGGCAAGGTCCACGGCCATGAGACGCAGGGCGATCAACAGCTGGGAGAAGTACTGGTAGTGGTCGAGGACGCTGAAGATGCGCGGCAGGAGCAGGATGGCGTTGGCAGCCAGCACATCGTACGCCATGGCATTCCAGTGATGGGGGTCGACCAGAAAGACACCATACGCGCGCATGCAGTAGTAGGCGATGAGGAGGACGAGGATGCCCAGGTCGAATATGTTCCAGAAGCTCATAATGTAGAGAGCAAACCCCTGCTCATTGAAGCCAACCAGCTCATCCAGCATGAAACCGGCACTCCAGAACCAGAACACAAGCTCCAAGCCCGTGATCTGCACAGACCGCTGGGTCAGGACGGCCAAGAAGAGACCGATCAAGACGGCGAGGGAGAGAGTGGAAAGAAAAGAGCGGTAACGCGGGACACGGAGGCGGGAGAGCTTGAGCATGGACGCCTGGCGTGGATCATAGAGCATCACGGTCCTCCTTCCCGGCGGCAGAGTGGCAATGTCTTGCTTGGGCGGCAGAGAGCCGAGCAACGGGGTCCTTGCATCCGGCTCAGCAGCGCGCCCATTCATGCTCCGGAACGGGCTGGGAGGCGCCTCACGGTGTAGGCGGTCTGCCGACGAGTAAAAGGTGATGGCACCATTCCAGATGGCTTCCAGCTGCTGCACCACGACGGGATGGGCAAGGAAATGCTTGGCCGATGCACGGATGGCAACCTCCAAGGTAGACGTCCTCGAGGCGGACAGGGCCTGCTTGGCCTTGGACGAGTTTCGGCTCAGGGGGAGGGGGCCCTGGGCTCCGGGAAGGCCCTGGAGGGGGTAAAAGTCATATGCCAGGGCGTCAATCAACTCTCGGGTGGTGTACTCCTTGAGCAGCTTGAGGGCGAGAAGCTCGCAGACCTTTGCCCTGGTGTTACTCGTGCCCGCGTTGGCGGCGTATCTCTGCCCCTCCTTTGAAAACTGCAAGCAATTGGCCATGAGGGCGTACAGGGTGGCGCGGGAAAAGTGTTGGGTTCGAATCTGCTGCTGCATGGGCTTGACCAAGAACTGGGAGATCTGGGGCGAGCGCAGCTGCTCCCACGTGAGGGTCGTCTCGGTGCGCGTGCATACGATTATGCGGATGGCGTGGGTAATGTTGTAGATGGACAGGGCGTCTAGAGACGACGAGTTAGAAAGCTTCACGGGACGCGGGCGGGGCGGGGCTTGACGATACCGAGATGGGTGACGGAGAAGAGCGGGAGGACAGGCAGAGGCTTGATGGCGCCATCCTCGTCGGCGTCATCAACAGCTCCGCCGGACGGGGGGGGATGGTGAGCATCGCGACCCCGCGGGTTGGCACGCTCTGGGCCTGGGCCGGGGCCCGAGTGGTCATCGTCGTCTTCATCGTCGCCGTCGTCGTCGTCGTCGTCGTCGTCGGCCTCTGTAAAGTCGGCGGTGGCGTGCGTCCGGCCAGTGAAGTGGCGGCGAGGCGGCAGAGACGAGGGCGATGGGCTTCCGTCGCGAATGTCGACGCGGCCGTGGCCACTCTTTTGGCGGCGCAGCAGCGAGGAGAACATGATTCCAGACTAGAGTCTTCCCTGCCACTTGGGCTCCCGGAATCCAGCGTGGCCGCCGTGTGTGCGACGCGTCTCAGGGCGAGGCCATGGAGCGGCAAGATGTCGGAGAAGAAGAATCTGCCAGGCCTCGTGCATGTGGTGGTCCGGCGGCGGCGAGGGGGATGGAGAGCGCAAGAGCTGATGCGCCACACGCCACAGAGACCAGGGCAGTGCGTGCATGGTGCGTCTGGCAACCACTATCCGGTCAGACGCACCTAAAGACGGGCTCGCTCGCGCTAGCCGAGGAATTTGATAATGAAGCCTGCCAATCAATCCCTTTGCTATTTCCATGGTGAAGGTTTTCCCACCTCGCATTAAGCCAGCGTTTACTACCTACCGGCACTAACTAGCACCGTGACAACTGCAGCACAGCCGGGAGAGCGAGCAAACATCACGCGGTGGCCTGGCGAGATTCAGATGGCGCAGAGGTCGCCGTCGCCGTCCCCCAGAGCTGCCTCGTGAGCCTGGAGCGGTAGCCGGGTACGGTGGAGTACTCTGCAGTCAGTGCTCTGCAGGTATCCGCCTGGGGTTCCTATCGCTGCCTTGGACCTCTCATCAAAGAAAGGTCAAGTAGATGCATGTACCCAAGGCAACCCTGCGCGCCTTCAGTGGCACGACGGCAAGTGGGCCAGACGCGAGATTTGGGCCCAACATCATGTCGTGTAATAACGGGGCTGCCCAGCCTTGTGCGTCGAGCCGATTAGACATGCACACATACATATGTACATCGGGGTGCCGAGTCGAGCAGGGCAATGGAGACGGAGGGAGCCGTCTTGCTGTCGTTCTGCGAGCGTCGTCTTGGCCGGCTGTGCCCAGGCGTTGGCGCTGCGGCAACGACGCACCGGCGCGAGAGGGGCTTGCGAGGCCATCACCGCCATCGCGCAATCCACATCACGGCAATAAAAACATTAAAAACACCCAACCGCAGGCCTGACCCATGCGCCGAACGAGTCCAGGCTAGCCTGGTCACCATTATGCAAACCACTGGCAGTCGAGATTGGACGCATGACACCCACCGCCTCGCTTGCCGCACGCAGCCTCTCATCAGGGTGCCCCAAGGTGCCCGTCGTGGAGAGGCGGCTGCCACGGCGCAACAGCCGGCCACTTGGTGCGATGGACTCGTTTGTCGACCTTGCCGCAGAGAGCCATGGATGGGCTTCCCGAGGACTGTATTGCGGCGGTGTGCGATGCATAACAAGGTGGCACGCATCGTCGTCGTGTGCACACGATGCTCGACGGTCCGGTGCATGCGGTCAGTCCTGTGGGTGCAGCGGGACCGCATGCTACTCCACTACCTAGTATGTAAGTGCTACCTCCCAACCGGGACACGATGCTTTACTGTGCCGCCCTGCACTGTGCCGTACAGTAGCATGCGCGTGATGGGGCTCCGAGTGGAGACGCGTCCCAAAGCGTGACGCGATGCGGATGCGACGTCTCTCCTCAACATGCGCAGCCAAGTCGGCAGTTGACAGAACTCTCCATTCGAACCTGCCGGGCTGTTTCGATTCGACGTCCCGCCCCGGGGGTACCGAGCACAGTACATACATACAGCATCTGCTAGCCAGGCGTCTGCTGCCGGCTTCCGATCAGATTGCCTGCCCACCCCCAGCTGCGGCGCAATCATGTGAGCTTTCTTTTCCTGTCCCTCGACAAGTCGAGAATGAGGGGAGGGGGCGGCGGAACTTGCTGCAGCCGCTTATCCCTTGACTTGGCCTGGACTCTCCATCATCATCTTATGCTATTTTGCGGCCGGCCACCGGCACTCGGGCGTGAGATGCATTCGTGGCCTGCCAAGCCGGCCAGAACGTCGTGTCTAACTCTCGCAGCGGGGTGTTTCAACCACGAGGGCACCGGAGCAGGAGTTCCAGCATCGTGTAGCTTCAACCATGTTTCGGTTCGTTCAGACTGTCGGCATAGCTTTCCACGACTACTCCGTACCTACCCCGTACATATGTACTTGGGATGCGATGATAAATCCATGGATAGCTTGTCAGATAATCTGCAGCCTCGTTCATGCCGCAGCAAGCCATGTCGCCGAGAATATGCATGCATGCGCCTGGCCATCTGGCAAAGTCAATGCCCCCGGAGAGACGTCTCCCAAGTCAGCTACATACGTATGAAGCGGGGAAACCTTAAGGGCTCGACGGGTGTGACCATGTCGGCCCGCCGCTCGAGCGTCCCAAAGTTGACACCCTGCATGTCCGTCAACACGAATGCATTCAGCAAACGCCAACCATCATCTGACTTGGCCCAAGTACGCCACAGCATCAAAAGGCCTCTAAAGCAACAGCACGCCCGCCTCGCACAGACAAAGGGTGGGGCAGGCACGGAACACAGCGCCGGAGCAGATGGGACGAGGCACAAGATGGGGCGCGTCTTTGCCCAACACCAACGCGTTGAGACTCGTGCAAGACGGACGTGTGGCTTAAGCTACAAAGGCGTGCCGTCCCCCAGCTCGCGCCACAGGGGGTGGCACAGAGCCCACTTTTCGCTAGCGGGCGGTGGATGGAGCGCACCCGTGGGCTTTATTCCAGGCCAGGCGCCTTACTGGCTTTGCTGGCGCCGCTCTTCGCTGTGAACGCGTTGAAAGGGGAAAGGGCTTTATAAGGCCTTCTTGGTTGGGCAAAGGGAGAAAGCGGCGGGATTGCGCTGCGTACATCTTGCCTACATCTTCTAGGCATCCATTGCCTTTACCTTTGAAGTTAGGCTGTTGGACCAGAACTGAGCAGGTATCGATCAAAAAGGATACTTGCACGAGTGTACTCGCCCATGTCCCGCGTTGTCTTGTCAAAGTCCCTCCGCGTCAAAGGCTTGTCATTGGCCAACGGGGCAAGGGGCATCAACGGGGGTCGTTGGCGCCCCTTGTCGGCAAGCAAAACCACCCTTGGCTACTACCTAGTAATGCAAAATTGCATGATCTTCTGCCCTTGCTACAGGTTTGTCCCCCCTTGTCTTTCCCCCTTCTTTTCACAGCAACAGCACCGTTCCTCCTTTCTTCCCCTCCATCAAAGGCGCTTGCTGATCTTTGAGGCCTCGTTGCACTCCAGTCTAGGTACCATGTGCACGAGTATCAGGGTCCCTCTTTCCCACCTTGGCTACCTGACATGCTGGTACTGCCGGGTACTAAGAACCTAAGTGAAAGCAAAGGCCAGGGTGGCAGTCGTGCAGAGGCAGGCACAAGTGTTGGTCGGCCCAGGTACCTTGCTGCCTCCGATACCTCACTTTCAGGTACAGGTCTGAAAAGCCGAGGTACCTTGACACTGCGCGACAAGTACATACGTGGACCCAAAGTTTCCTTGCCACCCAAGGGCGTTACTTGAGATGCTGCTACTCAACACCACTTCTGCCTTACTCGTAATTCCGCAAACCCATCCCCTGCCAAACTCCAGCACCCCCATATCGAGTCGCTCGTTTTACTCAACCCTGTCACTCACTCAACCCTCTTTTCCTCCCACTCTCCTTCATTTTTGGTGGAAACCCCATCTTTGCATCCTGGGCCAGCTCGATCTCGGCGCGACTGGCATTCACTTACGTCGTTGACGGCAGATCCGCAGCAACTCCTGGCATCTGGCTGTCTCAGCCTCTGCAAGCCCCTCGATGAAACGGAACACTCTTGCCAGAGTCTCGTCGAGGTTGGCCGGTTTCTTCTCTCGCTCGGCATCTTCGAATCGGCGCTCGTAAATCCCCTTCATTGAAGTCGCCAACCCGGTGCGGGCATAGGCACGTGGGTTTCCACGACCGCCCGCAGTCGTGACTCGATCGTCAGCCGACGCTCAATCGCTCGCTGGATTGCACTCGAGCCTTGCCCCGTCATCACGCATTCCAGCCCCCGGCCACTCGATTAGTTTCTCGCCCTCGATCATGGCAACGACGTCGGGCAACCACCAAAGCCACCATGAAGACTTCCCTCCCACAAAGCCTGCCACGCCAACTGCCACGGCCGTCGACGAGGCGGGAACCGAAGCCCCTAAGATGACCCACGATTCGATGGTCACGGTCAGGCTTTCAGAGTCTTCAGCTGCCACTCTCGACACCGCCGCCTCGTCCGACGCCGACTCAGAACACCCTTCCCCGTCGACGGAGACAGACCGCCACTCGTTCGTGACTGGCAGTCACCCGCAAGGTGGCCCGCGAGCCACGCATCGTGACTCGGCCGTAACACTTTCGCCGACCGCCGCCAGCCTTTCCCTGCAAGGCGAGCTCAGAGAAAGCGGCGCTGAAGGCCACGAAAGCGAAGCTTCAGAAGACTCAGACGAGGTGAACTGGGAACAGCTGGAGAAGACGGAAGACGAGCAGGTCAAGGACGACGAGACGGATAATGTAAAACCCCTTCTTGGTCCCGTCTCGCACCACCGGCAATCAAAATGCTCACAAAAACAACAGTCGACGGCACTTCTCCTCGCGCGGTTGGAACAGGAGAATGCGAAGCTAGCCACCAATCCCAAGAGCATCAAAGTCCAGACAGTGGAAAAGTCGACTGCCGCCAAGCCCCGTCCGCCCTCCATGGCACAGCTACGGCAAATGATGCATGGGCCGGCCCCGCCAGCTCTGCGATACTCCATGCTCCCTCCACCGCCTATGACAGACCTCGAATTCTTTGCAGCCCTTGTCAAGGACTACCAGCAGACAGCCGCACGCCTACCAACGCTGTTATCCAATAAGATCCACAAAGGTATCCCACCACCCTTGCGAGGCGTCGTGTGGCAGAGTATGTCGGGTGCCCGTGATGTGTCCCTGGAAGAACAGTACGACCGGTTTAGTGGCGAGTCCAGCCCCTATGAGCTCATCATTGGAAAGGACCTCGGCAGAAGCTTCCCGGGCGTCGACATGTTCCGAGACCCCGACGGTGATGGGCAGCGCATGCTGGGCCGCGTGCTCAAATCCTTTAGCTTATACGATACCAAGATCGGCTACTGCCAGGGGCTGGCGTTTCTTGTCGGCCCATTGCTGATGCACATGCCTGACAAGCAGGCCTTTTGCGTCTTGGTCCGGTAAGCGCCTGCAGATATAGTGGTTAAAAGGTAGCCCGCATAGGCACTAACAATCTCTCAGACTCATGGAACGATACGACTTACGGGCCTGCTTTCTTCCCGACCTGTCTGGGCTCCATGTCCGGATACACCAGTTCCGAGAGCTTCTCCGGTCAAATCTTCCCGTGCTGTCGAGCCACTTGGAAGACTTACAGGTGGAGACGGCCTACGTCTCGCAATGGTTCCTCAGCTTCTTTGCCGTAACATGCCCCCTGCCCATGCTGTTCCGCATCTACGACGTCATCTTCGCCGAAGGAGCCTCCGAGACCCTCATGCGGGTTGCATTGTCTCTCATGAGGAAGAACGAGGATCGGCTGCTGGCGTGCACCGAGCTGGAAGACGCAATGCAGCTCCTCTTGTCTCGTGGCCTTTGGGACTGCTATCACTACAACGCCGACGAGTTTGTTCAAGACTTTGTCGGCCTCACAGGCGTGGTTACGAGAGAGAAGCTTGCGCAACTGGAACAGGGCTACAGAGAGTCACTTGTCGCCACCGCCAACGCGGCGCGGGTGTTGGACATCACAACTGCGGCAACTCGCTTCCTCGGCCGCATCTGGGCGTCGTCGACCATTGTCAAAAACGCTACACTCCAGCCCGGGCTTGGAGCCCCATCGCGCCCAATGAGCATGCTGCGCCGCAGCACATCAAAGCATAGCCTCGCCTCGACGCTCAACTCGATGGAGGCCAGCTCGTCGAGCGTCTCCAGCTCGTCCTCGTCGACGGACGCAACGATCATGTCCCGCGACTCGGCCAACTCGTCGGACGACTTTTTAAGCCGCGAGTCCACTCCTGTCGGCCCCAAGTCCATTGCGAGCGTCAAGACGACGGATGAGAAATATCTCCACAGTCAAATCGAAGATCTTTTGACGGCATTGAGTGAGCTGCAACGGAATCATGCTCTCCTCTCAAACGACCTTCAACTGGAGCGAGAGGGACGAGAAGAGGACCGCAGGGCGGCTGTATTGCTTCTCGATAGCCTGAGAAAAAGGGGAATCGGTCATGATCGAGCATCAATCGAGTCGAGCGCCGAACAAAGCGTTGAGGACAATGTTGACACGAGCGAACCCGCGCCATCTGTAAGCAACGAAGATGACCAAGCCACCCCGTCGTCGGAGAAGACAGAAGTCGCAATCAGCCCAGAACCACAGAGCGTTGGAGAGACCCGGTCGACCGAGAATTTGTCGGAACTACTGGATCGGGCGGAACGTCGATTTAGGTGCGAGGAGAAGCAGGACCGATCCTCAATGCTGCAGTCAAAATCACAGCTCAGGGAGGAATTGATTGGTGCCAAAGACCAACTGACGAGTGCCATGTCTCATTCCCAGGAACTGAGCCGCCGAATTCACGACATGGATCAGGAGTTAGCATCTCTCAGAGAGCAACTTCGGGAACGGCATGGCCATGTGCGATCTCTCCATCAGGACAAGCAGAGACTGGAGAAGCAAATCCATGCACTGCGAACCAGAGCTTCTGCCAGCTCTGCGTGTGACGCTGGCAACCGCGAACAAGACGCGGATTGGGCGAACAAGGGTATTGCTGGAGGCTTGAGGGAGCTCAAACTGGGACGCAGCCAATCGACGCCGTCGCAGGCCCCTGGGTTTAGCAAAAGAGTGTCGTCACTACCCCGGTCAGAATCGGCCACATCGCCTGGGTCATCCTCGGGCGCGTCCTCGCCGCCCAACGACCACGAAGCTTTGCTATTGGAGCTTGTCCAAGCCAAGACGGCCGAGGCCATGGCCAAGCAAGAGGCAGAGGAAGCGAAGCAGAAGCTCGAGGCGGTCCGAAAGGCTCACGGGGTAGGGGCCGGAGACGCTGGGGCGGGCACGATATTGACACCGTCAAACTCTACAATTGCGATGGGGATGTTGGGCCTCCTGACGGGGCACGGGACGTCGCCAGGTTCGGAACAGGGCGCAAAGGCTGGAGCGTCGATGACGGGCGCCTCTGCGGGCAGCGGAGGGTTCTGGGGCTGGCGGCGGTGAGGCAGCGACTTGGTGCTACCCGATTTGGTGGGCGAAATGTGGTGCTGCCATGGCAATCGCAGACTTGTACATATGCATATCATCTGTGCTGCATCTGATGGCAGGAAGTTGAGGAACGGGCGCGATCATGTTTACCTGGATAGCATACTTACAGGGAGGGACGTGGGGTGGCAGACTGATATGCAGCGAAGGCTCCTCGTGAGCAGAGGGTTTGGGTTTCTTGTTAGCACGGAGTTGAGGGTTGATGTGGCGCAGTGAGCAACCTAGGCAGCGTCTCGATTCGTTTTGGGACCGAAACATGACATGGTGATTGTCCACGTCGACGGTTGCCGCTGCACATTGTTGACGTCGTAGCGTATCTGTACATGCTGGGTGTGTGTAGGCGAGAAGACGCTGACGCACGAGTAAAGTAGATGGACACGCATGACGAAGCGCCGACTTCGGCATCTCGAACGGCGGCCTGTATCTGTACAGCATGTGCGTTTGTGCATGCACAGAGACGCCTGCATGTTCGGCAGCGGTTTGCCTCTGGAGTCGCCCTTTGCCACGGCATCTCATTGGAGCCAGGAGCACCAAGAAGCGGCGGGTGCAGTAGCGGCGGGTGCAGTAGCGGCAGCGGGAGCTTCTGCTGTCTTTGGCCTACGCGCAAATGTCTGATGAGGAGATGGAGAGCATGCACGTAGGTACGGATACCAAGTATGCACGCATAGGTACCTACCTACCACCTACGGATACTCAGTTGACCGTTGCTGCGTGTGTGTGGCGCGACCTCAAGCCCTCTCCAGCCACGATCTGCCGACGGATTACCTGTTGGTAGGAGGCATGTATCCGTAGGTACCTAGAGATAGGTACCCTGGAAAAAGGAGGCCATACTGTAGCTACAGCTTCCCAGCTTGTGGTACGGAGTACTCCGGTAATAAAAGATACAAGGTGTTGCGTGCTGCGCCGGGCACACAGACAGAGTACTGGTAGGTGACGAGTGACGGATGACAAAAAAGAAAGGAGATACCATGGCGAAAAACAGGCCCTGGCAGCCGGCCGGCTGTTCTCCTGCCCGGGCACCACCGTCATCACCTGTCATCGCCTGCTACTTTCTTTCCCTCCCCCCCCCCCACAACTCCCCTCTCCCTCTCTTCCTCCTAGCTCTCCCATTCCGCTCGACTCCTCCTCTCGTCTTCCTTGCTCCTTAGAAACCTCGCCGACCTTTTGACCTGCGTGTCTGCATCTTCCAGGTACGCACGCATCAGAATACACACAGGCCGCACACAGGCCGCTCCCTCTGTTGCCCTCCCTCGCACGTGTCAAATTATTTCCCCCCCTCCTTGTTTGATTTTTCTTTCCCGCCGTGCTCCGGACAGCTTTCTTCCTGCAAACACCGAGCTTCCGCAGCTTCGTCGCTGACATCGCTTTACCTTGGCCATCCATCTAGACAGCCAGTATCCCCAATCCGCCAACCCAAATCACCCAAACCCTCGTCCGCCACGACGAGCTCCCTCACGTCACCTCAGCCACGTACGTCGCGCTGCGTTTCAATCGCAATGTCTGACCCGGTCGATGCGCCCCCGGCGACAAACGGTGGCTCCTTCGAGGCTGCCAAGACCAGTATGGTATGCTTGTCCGCGATTCCAATCATGGATGAGAAAGACGTGCTGACCTTGGACAGATTCCTTGCCCTCCCCCAGTTGACCGTGAATCGTGCCTGGGCTCCCCTCCAACTGACACTCTTTCGCTAGACGTCGCCTCCGCCTACGACTCGGTGACCAATGGTGAGTTCGCTACTTCTTCCATCAATGCCGACTGCCACTGACATCACCGTGTCTTTCTCTTGCAGGCCCTGTTGCACAGAACGTCAAAGACCACACTGCAAAGGCTTCCTCGGAGCTTTCCACCCTGGCAGCCTCGCGCAGGACTCCTGCCAACCCTGCTGCCACGGGCCAGTCCCTGACGCACTACCACTCCTTTTTCTCGGAACTCCTTTCTTGGGAGAATCCTCGTACGTGCTTTCCACCCTACTTCAGTGTGTGACCTCGTCGATGATTAATGCTGACGACTGTGGCCCCTTTAGGTGCCTCGGCCATCGCCTATGTTACGACCGTGTCCCTCATCTTCGCCGCTAGGTACCTCGATGTGATCCGTTACGTCTTCAAGCTGAGCTGGATGGCCCTCGCTGTCACGGTCAGCGCCGAGGCTGCCGGTAAGCTCGTTCTCAACCACGGGCTCGCCACCCAGATGAGGCCTCGCCGATACTACACGGTCACGCGCTCCACCCTGGACAATATGATTGGCGACGTCCACGAGCTCGCCAACTTCTTCGTCATTGAAGCCCAGCGAATTCTCTTTGCCGAGAACATTGGCGCTTCCGCTGCTGTAAGACAACCTGTGGAAGGCAATTTGTAGTAGGGCTTTGGTCGCTAACGCACCGCAGGCTTGTGTTGCTGCCTTCCTTTCCTACCACCTCGCCAAGCTTGTTCCCTACTGGGGCCTAGCCGTCATCGCGACCACGGTCGCTTTCATTGTGCCTCTAGTCTACACCTCCAACCAGGAGCTCATTGATCACCACATCAAGAACGCCTCCGAGGTGATCAGTGCTCAGACTACTCAGGCCCGAAACGTGGCTCAGAAGCAGGCCGGAAACCTCACCTCCATGGGTAAGCAGTACGCCGGCGACTACACCGGCAAGGTTCAGGAAATGATTCGTGGTCGATCTGCCTCGCCCGAGGCCACGACCAAGCCAGCACCCGCTGCCAAGGAGCTTGAGCTGCCTTCCCCCCCTACTGACGATCCCCTCAAGTCCACCGAGCCCGAGGGCAAGGTTCCCGCGGATCCTGTCGTGCCTGAGCAGGAGCCCCTGATTGCAACCTAGGTGGAGCATCACAACAAGTTCCACGAGCATGCGAACTGAGAAGAGGGGCATACGTGGGCTACGCAATGACAAGTTGAAACGGCTGGACGGTGCGATTATCTTTTCTTCGGTGATGCGAGGAGGGGCCTGCGCAAGTTGGGGGTGTGAGGCGCGTTCGGCACTTTTGATCCCTGCAACAACCTCTTTGTTACTTTGAGGACGCTCAAGAATGACTGCGATTCAGGTGAAAGCAGCAGCGACGACGGCGATGATTCTAGGAAGCCATGTTATGGTTTTGAGAAGAATGTGTGGGAGGCTGCGGGATGGGTTCTTCCCGGCGGCGGGCTATTGCGATGGCAGCAGGTGTTATTCCTATTAATGGACGGCTTGGCGAACTCCTCTGTCCACTCGCTCCCTTGCACTAGGCACATTCTCTTGAGCATTGGTTTGGCAAGTTATGGACGTTGGTGCGTTGGAGGAGACGGCGGATGTGCGTGTGCGGCGGCACGTGTCTGCATAGCCTTTATAGTCGAGACTGCACAAAACACGGATACTCGAGCATGCGATCTATGCTTACTGCCCACCACAATGTGATGTTGGGCCAGTGGCGCGGCTGCCACGTCGGACATGGTTCTGACGCGGGTGTCTGTCTAGGCCCCTGATGATGTGGATAGATTGGTAGATAGATGAACACATGGCGACGCCCCCCCCGAGCACAGCGTGTGCAGGCGATCAACTCAGGCAGACGACGGCTCGACACAACATGCAAACACTGGACGCGACGCAATCTCGGACGGCTCCCCGAAGAAAGAGAGAGAAAGAGGTGTGTGTGTGTGTGAGTGAGCAAAAGGAGAAGAACAGGAGGGGTTGAAGAAAAAGCCTACTTCCTCCTCTTGGCGCCTCCGCCGCCGTCCTCGCCGGCGGCCCTCTTCCTGCCGTTCTTGCGCCAGAATTCCTTGGACTCGCGCTTCTCCCTGGCCTCCTTCTTCTGCAGGTTGTCCGCCATTTTCTTCTGAAAGGCGGCGCGAGACTCGTCCTTTTTGGCGCGGCGGCGGGCGGCGGCGTCGTTGCGGATGGTGAGGAGCTGCTGCATGAGGGCGCGGGCCTTCCTGTCCTCGGAGCCCGGGGCCAAGATGACGGCGCGCTTCTGCATGTACGTCTGGCGGCGCTGGGGCTTGGTCTGGACAATCTGCGAGCGAAAGGGCAGCTGGGCGGCGAGGGCGCGGGGCACGCGCAGCGGGTTGAAGTGGCGCGTCTGGCGCTCAATCTTGCGGTACTGGCTGTTCTTGGGCTGGGGCGCGGCGAGCCCCTGGTCGCGGCGCACCTCGCCCGTCAGGCGCATGGGCCGCCAGCCGACGAGGTTCGAGGCCGGGTTGTAGAAGCGGTGGGGCTTGACGGGGTACCAGGCGCGCAGGAAGACGATGTCGCTGAGGAGTATCTTGTCCTCAAAGGTGGCGCGGAAGTGGCCCTCTGGCTTGGAGAGGGCGCGCTTGATCTGGCCGCGGACGCCCGAGACGGTCTTGATGGAGGCGCCCTCGAACTTTGCAATCTCGAGGGCCGAGTTGAACATGTCCTTGATGAAGGCCGTGTTCTTGAAGACCTTGTAGGGGTGGCCGGTGAGCTTGAGCTTCTTGACAATCTCGGTGCTCTCGTCGACGCTGAGGACGGTGCCGGTGGCGGCGATGCGGAAGCCCGGCGTGTCGGCGGCGAGCGAGTTGAAGCAGACGAAGCCCGTGTTGGGGGCAATGAGGGGCGCGTACGTGGTGGCGAAGCAGTGCATGTGCTCGGGCGTGTACTTGAGCATGCGGTTGCGCGTGCGCGAGTCCGAGATGCTGTAGATGGGCAGCGACTGGAAGCGGCGCCAGCCGAGCGAGAAGACGAGGGGGTCGTTTGTCTTGAGGATGCGCTTGTGCCAGCGGTGCCGCTTGATGCGCACCTGCACGAACCCCCAGCGGTCCTCGGTCGGCGTCAGGCCGCCGACGACGACGGGCAGACGCGGGTTGAAGCCCGCCACGAACTCGGCCGGCACGCCGTCGAGCACCACCTTGGCGTACTTGCCGGCCCGGTAACCCTCGACGGCCGCCCGCTGCCGCTCGTCGAGCGTCTCGAACTCGTCCTTGTTGATGTCGAGCTGCTTCTGGATCATGGCTTTTTGCGCGTCGTACCACTCGTCCTCGCCAAACCCTTGGATATCGCCGCCGTCGCGCCTCGCGTTGGCCTTGTCGTTGAAGAACCCGTCCCTGTCCTCCTCTTCGAAGCGCGTCTTGAGCTCCTCTTTCCGCTTTGCGTTCCTCTCGCGCTCGGCAGCGATCGCGTCGCCCGACTCTTGCTTGGGAGCCTCGCCAGCCTCCAGGTCCTCGAAGACGCCATCGCCCTCGTCACTCTCCGCGCCGCCCCACTCGTCGTCCTCGTCGTCGTCACCGTCTCTGCCTGGCTTCGTCGTTGTAAATCTCGTGCGCAGCGCCTCCACATTTTCCTGCTCCGTCCACTTGGCCACGAGGCTCTCGTAGTCGTACAGTGGTATTGACCTGTCCTCGGCCGTTTCCTCTTGCTCCCCAGACGTCTTCTTGAAAAAGTCTTCGTCGTCGGAGTCCTCGTGGATATTTTCCTCCTCCGGCTCGTCGGAGTCCTCGCCTTTCCATCTCTTGAGAACATCTTGCAGGCTGAGCGAGTTGTCGTATATGTACCTCGCAAGATCGCCGGTGTGGTATGAGCGTCTTCTCCCGTGAAGCTTCCTGGCCTTTTCGACGATGCCTTCTTTCCATTGCAGGGCAGCGGCCTCCTCGTCGGAATCAATATCTTCCTCGTCCTCTAGGGGCTCGTCTGCCTCCGACATGGACCCCAAGTCTGAGTCGCTGTCGGCAAAAGCAACGTCCTCCTCCCCGCTGGCCTTTTCGGAATCCTTGCCCAGCATGTTGAACAGCTTGCCGGCCTTGTTCTCGTCGAACTCGTCCGCCTCGACATCCGAGCCTTGGTCGTCGCTAGCGCTGGCGAAGCCCTCATCGTCGGCCGGCTCTTCCCCTTCCCCTTCCGATTCGTCTCGCTCAGCAAATCGAGCCTTTCGCTGGGTTTTCCTGCCCGTGTCCTCATCGGGCACGTCCTTGACCTTCTGGCCGCCAGAGAACAGCTGCACGCCGTCATCCGTCTGGCCAAGTAATCTGCGCTCAGCTTGAAGCCCTATGATCATGTCCTCGCCTTCGCCCCGTTCAGCATCGTCGGCGTCCTTGTCAAACGTGAAGCCCTTTTCTCTCGTAATCCAGATGGCGTCGCCGTCGATTTTCAGCCCGCTTCGATCCGACATGGGGGCATGCATCTTCTTTTCCTTTTCGTCCAGCCTCCGGCGCCCAGTCTTGCCCGTGATTTTAGCCAAGGCCTGCTCCATAGAAGGGGTGGGACAGGGGTCGGGAAGCAGCTCCATGTTTGCAACGGTAAAGTCTCCCAAGCCTGCAACGTGAACGCGCTGGCCTTGAGCGGCAAAGTTTGTGCCCCGCAGATAGCCCGACAGGACAATGGACCGGTCGCACTTGGGGTCTTGTTCAATCTTGGAAGGGTGTGTTATGTCGCGGAAGCTGTCGATGATGGTGTAGGGGTGCGAGTTGCGCCACACGAGGGGGCGGGGGTTCTTCATGACGGAGAGGAAGCGCGAGAGGTTGTGGATTTCGCGATCGGGGTATCGACCATTCATGACACCGGAGAGATAAAAGAGATGGGCGCCCTGGTAGAGTTCAGTCCAAAGCCTGCGCTTGAGACGCTTCTTTGCGTCCTTGAGGGCCTGGGGCTTGCGGAAGAGGTCCAGATGGGTGAGGATGCCAAAGACGTTGCCGGGCATGCCGGTGGCGGCGAGGATGTTGAGGAACTCCATCGTCTCCATCTCGAAGCCGTAGTTTCCGTCAATCATGAGGAGGACAATGTCGGCGACCTTTGCGACGTCGATCATGGCCTCGAGCTGGTTGGGGCATTCGACGAATGTGAGGCGCTGCTTCTTGGAGATGACGACGGTGATGGGGCCCTGAGGGTCGACGAGTGTCTCCTTGGCGTATCGGCGGATCAGGGACTTGAGAAGGGTGGTCTTGCCGACGCCGGGGGGGCCGACGATGGCGACGAGGCGCGGGGGGGCTTCATCGGGGAGTCGGTCGACGAGGGGCACGTGAAGCCGCCGTTCTTTGATCTAGGAAGACGCTGAGATCAGCAGATGACGAGAGCGAGACATGAAGGCTTGCTCACATCCTGAGACCGTGCGGCTGTCCGCGCAAGCTTGCCCGGCTTGGAGAAGGCAAAGGCCTTGGGGTTGCGGTCTGAGGGAGGCGGGTCAGCGCTTGTTACAGTCGGGGCGTGGCGGGCCATGGGCGAGGCGACGTACCTCCAGCCGGCTGCTGCTTCTTGTCCTTGGCCTTGCGGTGCGGCTTGTGCACTTGCGCGTCCATGGTCGGCCAATGTCACGGGCGAGCGCGTTGACGACGAGACAGCTTGGAGAGCAGAAAAGTTGACGGGAAATTTTCCAGTTGGCGATAATCGGGCGCGTTATCGATAAGGGAGGGGTGTGCCTCTCCCTTCCCCCAACGGCAGCCACCCCACTATCTAGCGCCTCCTGACTCCTAGTACAAACAAATGCGTACTGGTACAACTTCATACTCCGGCACTCTCGTCTTCCTCGTCCTCTTCGTCATCAAACTCCCAGTCGTCTTCGTCCGTGTCAATCGCTGATGCTTCGGGCCGCTCCTACTCCTCCTCCTCCTCCTCCTCCTCCTCCGTATACGCGGGCGACTCTGGAGTACCTACGTAGATGCTCGGTTTCGCACATGGCATTGCCGTGGCCCCGGACGGCCAGAGTCTCAACCGCCCCGTGTCCCAGTAGCCACGCCGAGCAGTCTCCCGTGCTCCCGCGCCAATGTTCCCGCCCTGCCGTTCAAGCAAAGTCTGGGGCCGGAACGACACCGTCACGACGTAGTAGTCAATCCGGCCCGACTCCGTCTCGTCTCGAAGCCATCTACGCTCGTGCCAGGTGCTCGTCCCGGACCATCGGCTCACCTGCGCGGCACCATCGGTGGTGTCGGCGTAGAGCAACACGTTGTCTCGTCTCTTGAAGCACCAGCGCTCGGCCATCTGCTTGGCGATGGCGTCGACCTGGTGCTTCTTGCGCTCCAGAGACTCGAGTTCGATGTGTATCTCGCGAACAGAGTTCGACATGGCCTCGCAGAAGCACTCGATCCACGTTCCCTCGAAGCGCAGGGGATCGTCCGTTTCCCAGAACCACCAGTCGGTGTGGCGAATGGTCAAGGTGACGGCGCGAGGATGCAAGAACGGGGTGCCCAGCAGTGTGGCCACATCTCCTTCTTCCACCTTGTACATCTGCGCGAAGATGCGCAGGCTGTCAATCTCCGTCTCCCCCTGCTGCTCGGCCATGTGGGCAAGACGCTCGCGCAGCCGGCAGCGCTGGGAGTCAGGCGGTGCTCGGTCCGTGGCCGTCACCCAGTGTACTTGTTCCCCCAGAGCCAGAGGCATGTGCCAGCACTCCCTGTAGATGGCTCGACAGGTGCGGAGGAGGTCGGCGTCGGTCCTGCGCGGTGCAAAGTAAGAGGGCCGCGTGTAGCACGTCTCGGCGGCGTACTGGAGGTGCGGGTTCGGGTCCGGGTAGTCGGACAGGGCGAAGGCGAAGATGTGGCTGCGAACTTCGCCGGGCAGCTTGCCAAACAGCGGCGACTGGTGCTGTGACGCGGCATTGCCGGAGAGGAGCTGACGATGGGCGTAGTCGTTCATTCCGTTGATGGCGGGAAGGATGAAGGGCGATGACGATGCGGGGATTATGTAGACAGACACTCATCTGACAGGCAGCCGTCGCCTGGATTCTAGCCCAGGTACTTGCCTGCTCGCTTCCCCATCGGGCAACTCCAAAGCTTCCAGCCAACGCATCCACTCCCATCTGGCAACTCCGAGATGCTTTACTTTGTACGGTACTGACCAAGTGGGTGGCCGTCAGCCCCAGGTGGCTACGGCGTCCGATGCCATGACGACTGGCAAAAGATGGGCACCGGGTAAAGTTATAACTACACAATATATATTAAAGACTCGTTTTATTGTACGCGCTACTAGAGTCAACAGCACCTGTCTGTCACTCCTGCACCGGGGTTAAAGGGTAACATTCAGAGGTGCATGATCTAGCTAGAAAAGAGTGCTCCATTTATCCTCGTGCAAACGGCGACTTTAAGTGACTTTTGCCGGTCCTCAATATCGTCTCGCAGCGAGGCCCACAAGAGGTCCTCAATGCATTGGCAGTATGATATGGCCCTCTGTGGCCTACGTGAGTCCTCCTCCATTGTTATTGCATGACTCTATGATGCTCCCGTAGGACGCAGAGCTGCTGGACGCGGCTTGGAGGCAGGGCGCGGAACACGATTATCTATTCCTCCCACACAGACTTCGTCCTCAGGGAACCCCGCGTCTTCTGGACAACTTGGTTCGTCTTCGGGCGCAGCTCCCTTGCAACACTCGCCCTCGGCTTTCTCTTCCCGAGACCCCGGTGGCGGCCAAAATACCAATCAAGGCCGTCGATCTTACTGTGACTGGTGGCGCCACATACACGGATACCGTCACCGAAACAACGACGGAAACGACGGGCGCAAACACCTTGACGAAATGTGCGTCTAACAAATCTTGCAGACTCATGACAGTGTCGTTTCAAGTCACTTTGACCGGCCAGTGCGAAGTGGAACCCATGTGGCTCTGTGGAGGAGACAAGCCTTTGGATATCTGCTATGATTTCGGTGGTAGTTGCGAGCAGCACTATTCATACTGGAGAAGGAATTGTGTTGTTTCGCACACGCAGAATTGGTCGCAAGCGGAGTACCTCAAACATACAAATCGAGTTCCGTGTAATATCACCGTGCCGGCTCGCAACTCGGACCAGAGTTTGCGCAGCTTTGTCCTCGGCACTCAGAGAGACAAGAAATGTTCAGAGTGTACAGAGTACCTGTCGTTTTTTTGCGCAAATTTGAAACAAATTTGTGTCTTGTTTTCAGTCCGTCTTTAGTCTGTCAAGCATTCCGAAAGTAGAACGAATAAAGTCCCGCTTACCAGCCGTCTTTTCAATGAGCCTGCGGCAGAATGAGTCTAGCCCCTTCTTGCGGCCGCCTGAAGTAAAACGTCTGGTGTTAGCACTGAAAGCAATTATGGAATTGGGAAACTTACCTGTATGTCGCTGAAACTTGCCAAGGATCGAGCCACATCCGCCCAGGAGACGCGGCTCCATCGCCCCGCCGCATCCCTTCTATTGCTTGCTGAATAAAGGCGTCCGCCTCGCCGATGCCGTGGCTGTGTCCAAACGGCCCGTTGGGGTCTTCCCGGCTAAGCCTCTCTAGGGACGAGGCTATGATGCTGTCCGCCTCCATCACCAGAAAGCTGTGCACCGGATCGGCATCAGCATCGTGCTCTTGCAGATAGTCGGCAGCCGCCAGGGCTAAGACACGAGCGGGATTTTCCCACGAGGCATACACTAATATATTTTCGCGAGTCGCGACAGGCGCGACGGGAGACAGCCCAAGTCGTGGAATCTTTCATTGCCCAAGATGGAAGTTTGTGGCTACGCTTCGGGAAACTATAAGCCAATTGGCTCAAGGGGTTGTCCACTAGTCCTACCGCCTCTCCACCGTTTTCCAGTCCGTCAAATTCACTTATGCGGTAGTGCTTTTATATTCGGGTCGAACCTGTCCGACCGGAACGATTCGTTATTAGTCAGAGCCTTGCCGCACCATGTAAGACAATGGAAGCCCAAGGTGCCTTTGTAACTTCTATATGAGTCTATTTAGTGAATTTGGATTTTTGAAATTAAAGACCGGAAATGACAGGATTCCGCCGTCGGTCGGCCGAGCTTAAACTCCAGTGGAGAACTCCATACAACGACCGAATGCTTCCTAAATAATCCTCCCTTATACAACTAGGATTAATACCACCCTCGGCATCTTTCCGTATAGGCATCGAGAAACTCGTCCTATACATTAATCAACATTTATTACACATCAAGTCGTTTCTTGTTTCAACTTCTAGACTTACTGGTACACCCCTCTCCTTGGCTTTCTGTTTGCACTCTTCAGCTGGGGCATCGGTGAATACTTTAACGGCTGCCTAAGCTGATGTTAGAGCATATTATAGCGACGTATATACCTATACCCTTGGTACATGTTTGAGGCAAGACTTACATCACGGCAGCCCTTGGAGGAATCGAAGTTAGTTTGTCTGTATAAGATAAGTGTTGCATCGAAGGCTTACTATTGCTTGCCATTCAGTCTTCCCCTTCTCCTGACCCGCAAAGTTATCTGTCTTCAGAGCCTGTTGAAAGAGGTCCGTGCATTGATAATGATCCAGTCCTTCACTACACTTGGCAGCATACTCGCGCTTTTTCTCTTTCTTATCATACAGTTAGCATCCATCGGTGTACGCATTTGCCGCAAGCTTGGACTTACGGAGCCAGGGAAATGCTTGGTCTGAGAAACACAACATTGCTTCGCATCGTTGGCGCCCGCACAATCAATGGCCTGTTTAAAACGTTAGGTTATTGCCTCTAGGCTGCTTTATGTATAGATGAGACAAAGCAGAGCCTTACCTTGTAACAGGACTAGCCCTTGAAGTCAGTACAGTAACCATATGTGCCACCTTGTTGACTTACCCGTGCGTTGTATGAGTAGGCTGACTCCTTGGACCCAGGGCGAAGAAGTTCCGAACAGGTAGAAGCCAAGCCAAGGTCGGCGAGGATCAAAAGGAGTCCCGAGGACAGGGCTAGCTTAATCTGGCGTGCATACATGATGGTTGTGATGCGAAGACTAAGATTATATGGGATTCCAAACAATGAATGTTAGGCGGAGGAGTTGAGTAATAAAACGATCAGGGGAGATGTAGAGAGAGCGTCTGGCTACTTATATACTGCAAAACAAGATGCCCTATAGTTGAGGCCTTAGTAGATGAATAGCAAGTGCGTCTTAAAGGAGCGGGGTTGGCCTGCAAGCCACTTTAGATGTGATTAAGAACACAATGCGTGTTTGTACTACATTTCTCAGCTTTGGGTCCGCCCAACGAAGTAAACGTGAGGAAACCATGAGTCGAACACGCCGCAAAAGTAGAAAGTAGCAGCAAAGACTAAGGAGTAACGTGCTGCGGCATTAACTGCTATACAATGGAATCGTGTGTTTGCACTATAGGTGGCAAATGCCAAGAAAATAACGACCTGTCCCAGCATCAGCTGATGCTTGACAGCCGCTAGACAGAAGACGATCTAAACAAAGCGGCGAGCCCCTATACAGTACTTTTCTACCGAGACCGAGCTTAAATCTCGATTCCCCGGGCAGCGGCACGTATACGAGCCTTGTCTGACAATCCCCATCACCCCCTAATATGAACTTGGGTATAACTATATATACTGCTTTAATCCATACGCCCTTGACATATTCCTCGTACTTTTACCTATATGCTCTTAGCATATTCCTCGTATAGGCGGGATTTCTGCAAAGTCCCCATTGGGTCCCACGGACATGGTTCCGCTTCAAGGCTACTCGCGGTCAGCCTTGGCTCTGGCCGGGTGACTGAGAAGGCCATAATCCGGCCCCATTCCCAGCCCCAATCGCCAGGCAACTCCGCGGTCCGTCGAGTGGGGGGTGGAGGCAGGGCTTTATCAGATGGATTAGCCAATAGGGGCACGGTCCGGTCGGAAGATGCGACTTTTTAGCTCATGTACGGGGAACATTCTATCTAGGGGAGGCAACCTAGTGGGGTGTCCTTGTCAATGCCGAGGTGGATTTAATCCCAGTCGCTAGTTGGGCCCGGAAATGCCTCCTCCTGTACGGTAGGATGGGACACATTACACCGTCCTCGAGGACAAGCGTCATGGCCTGCACAGACGCTCGAACAGCTGACCTTGACATCCAAGACTAGCCACAGGCATCCCCACGATTAGTGTCGAGTCGACGAAACGGCCATTCGTTACTAGTTGTGTCTCCGTATCACACGTAGCCATGTTAAACTGCTTACTTTTTGACCTAGCGCCTGCGGCTGAGCTGCCAGCTCAAGACTGACCGAGACGCCGTGCCGTTGGTGTCGTCGGTAAGAGTCGAGGATGTGTAACCAATAGGAGGCTGCATGGCATAAGAGCAAACACTATATTCCATCCTAGGCCCTTGCTTTGTTTCCGTCACCTCCTCGTATGCGTCAATGGACTCAAGACTGCATACATGTCCCTCATCACCATCTCCGTTCTTGCCCTTGACGGAACGATGCCCTCGATTCTAACCATGTGAGTTTGTGCCTCGTTTAGCATGCAGCCCTCGACAGTGAGAGCTAACAATACCCAACTAAAGCCCGTTATCAACCTTCGACTCTTCTATGAAGGGAACATGACTGCTGCGAGCGACTATGCAGCAACCCTGCGCAAGCTTAAACCAGCAGCAGACTCCACGGTCGAGAATGTCCCGTGGGGAGACTTGTTTCGCCTAAGGGGGGTTCGGCCTCGAGTCTCCCGTATGCCAGAGGAACCGAAACATAATGACGCATTCAAACTCGGTCGATGGATGGGATGCCGCCGCAATGCGCAAGGGCATTGACCTCTTCTCCAAGCTCACAGCCGACGATGCGTTTGCTGTTTCCATCGTTGTTCTGCTGTCGTACGGCCCCAACGCTGTGCGCGCGCTGCCGGAGTCGGAGAACGCCGTGGCACCGGAAGAGCGTCGATTCCACATCCTGGCAGGCCTTATTCAGACGTGGGCCGGTGACGATGGAGACGACTTTATTAAGGCCACGGCATACGGCGAGATGATTCAGACAGTCACAAGGAGCAAGGGCTCCGCGCCTCACTCATATGTCAACTTCGCCAATGGCCACGAAGAGGCTGCAGAGGTCTACGGGCAGGATCCTAAAAGGATTGCAAGGCTAAAGCACTTGAAGGAGACCTATGACCCGCAGAACCTATCCGCCGGCCGTGACTAGAGGGCATACAGGTTTGGATGGGGGGCATACAAAATAAGCGAGGTAGTGTGGATAGTTAAGGCGCAGAGCAAAGAGTTATAACTTTCAAAATGCTCCTCTATATAGAGTAGTCCTACGCTCGTGGCTCTGGCGACTTGTTTCGAATGCCTGCGCCATTCGAGGTGATGCCGATCCTTCGACTGTACCTCCTCATCCAGGCAGTAGGCCATACTCGGGTGGTTTTGCTGCGAGCCGTCTGCTTCTGCGTAGCTCAGCACCCGCGGCCCTAGCTTTGTAGCTATTAAGCTTTCTTCTTCGCACCTCATCCAGCCGGTTCCCCGAGATGGAGCCGACGACGGTCGGTGCGTGTGCCGATGGCGATGGAAGCCTCCGATCTAGGACGGCATTGGTACGGGATCTGTTCTTCCGTAGTACCCTGTGTCTGCTCCGTGACGGGACATGCGACAACAAAAGCTGCTGGTGGGATTTTCCATCATTTTTGTCGACGCCCTGTGAACAAGCTTGCGTTTTTCTAGGCCTAGTTCTATTGGAATTCCCGTCTTGTGTTGGCACACTCGGGTCTCGCGAAGTGACGGCGTTCCGGGTCGTCTGGCGGCTAGGGAGGGACTGCATATCGGGCTCGGCCATCGAGACTCGTCGACGCTTTCCAAGGGGCGCGTCGGGCGCGTCGGTCCCATCATCGGGCCTTCTCTGGCGCTTCCGGTTTGCCAACGAAGTGGGAGGGCTTGGTGACTGATGAAGGAGACTGCTGTGAGGGCTGGTGATGGGTGGATTCGTTACCGGGTACGTGGGGAGAGCTGCCGTCGGTTACCCCAGTGTAATAAGGATGAAGCCACTCTAGGATGGGCACGTACATGAAGAAAGCCAGTCCTTCATCTTGGTTTGGAACTGAAGCGTGTATTGGTCAATCCTATCTTGCTCAAGCTGCACCGCTTCATCGATCTCGATGGGCTTGAGGGGTGCATGCAGGGCGCGCTCGAGGGCTTCATATTTGGAGTCGAGCTGGTCGAAGCGACGCCTCCAAAAGGCCGGGCTCTCGATTTCGGGAGTTGGGTCGCCTCGGTAAACAACTTGGTGACCGTCAATGACAACGTCGGCCTCTCTGATGTACCTGCTGCCTTGGGGCCCCATCCACGTAAAGGCCTTGAGGGTGGCGTAGATCCATTTCTTCAGATGCTGCACCTGGGCCGCTGGTGGCCTCTCGGGAGGTGGAGGGGAGGGTGAGCAAGGGGGCGCGGAGAGGGCGCGGAGATTGGCATGCGTCAATTGCATCTTGGAGGCGGCGAGGCTTGTTGGAGTTGCGACGTTGCTGCGACGGTGACGAAGCAGAGAGGAGAGGAGAATATCGTCACCCTCGCGGTGAAAGGCGGGGTGATAAGAGTCTACCTATCGCACACCCTGCACACCCGGGTAATCCAAGGTCGAATACTAACTCGAACTTGGAAGGGGCTCAGCTAACCGCCGCATCGTCTACAACCTACACCCAATTCATTGGACGAGGACTCCTTTAAGCAGCCAAATTCACTCGCCCGCGCCGACACCACCTACCGATATAAATGGCCCGCCTCTTCACTTCACCATGCGACACTTGTTTCTTGCCAGCGGCTTTCCAACATGGCGCCCCCCAGTGTCAGGTGCCTCGTCGAGGTGCGATCCAACAAGAGCCGCCTTTCGAGCAATCCCGACAATGCCGCCTACCTCATTCGCGACGAGGCCCTGAGCTGTGTCCCGGACCCATTTGCCGAGTCGTCGTTTCAGACCGTACACGCCTCAACGAGAGACTGCACACCGGATCCGTATAGTCACCCTATGCCCTTCCTGCGCATCACCATGGACCACCGACCCAAGGATCCGCGCCTCGGATGGGTCTTTGGCAGCAGCGACGGCTGTTGCGATGTTGTGCTCGATCAGGGCAGCCAGAACGGCGTGAGTGCCAGGCAGTTTGCCATCCAGGTGCAGAGCGAGCCCGGCGTGCTCATCGTCTCCAACCTCGGCCGGAATGGCACGCCCATGAGGCTCAACGCCCACATTTTTTCTCGCGTCAGGTCCCAGAGAGCCTTTGGAGACAGAATGGACATCGCCCTCGGCGAACTCAGCATCGAGCTTCTGTGTCCCGACCATTCACTGCATCGTCGCCAGTTTGAGAGGCAGTGGTCCATGCTCTACGCCGAGATGCAGGCTCAGGTACCGCCTCTCGACAGCCTCGCGCTGGGCGCCGGACCGAGCTCAACACGGACACGCCATTCGCTTGAGTACTACTTGGACGGTAGCATCGGTCGCGGCGAGGGCGGTTGCGTCTATCGCGCAGTCAACAGAATCACCGGCCAAGTCTACGCCGTCAAACAGTACTGGAGCAACGAAAAAGTTGGCAAGGAGGTTGCACTACTTCTTCAAATCCAGCATGTGAGCACTGACTTTCATCCCGACGACGCATGGCCACGGCTAATCGGGCTCGTCTTGTGGCTAGCCACACATTGTCAAGTTTCATGCCTATCGAGCGGTCACGGACCGTCCGGAGCTCGTGCTCGAGTACGTTCATGGGCAGACGCTTCGTCAGGAGCACGACAAGGAGAGGTTCAGCATGCTCGAGCTCAAGGCCATTTTGAGGCAGACCCTCGATGCCTTGTCGTATTTGCACGTCAAAGGCATAACGCACCGGGACCTCAAGCTGGACAACATCATCATACGAGCAAGACAGCCGATGTATGTCAAAATCATCGACTTCAATGTGTCCTCCGACTTGGCTCAGATGAAAACGTACGTCGGCACGCGCCGATATCTTGCACCCGAGATCTTGGAGCACCCTCGACTTTACGACAGCAAAGCTGACATATGGTCGCTGGGTATCATGGCCATGGAGCTCTTCTGCGGGCTCCCGCCCTTCCGAGACGATTGGTACCGGGGTGATCTTGAGCTGCACCTCTATCTCAAGGGCAAGCCATCAATAGGCGCCGTTCATTTCATTCATCACCTGCTCTCCAAAGATCCAACCCAGAGGCCAACTGCAGACGAGGCTCTGTGTAATCAATTCCTGGAAGAGCGTGAATGCGACGCCGACATCATTCTGCCACTTGAGGATGAAGGCATGGAGCATTTCTCTGATACAGGCCAGTTGGATCAAACGCCTGTTGCGACGGTCAGCGGGGAGCATCTCCCTGACACGGCCCGATGGGATCAGTCAACCGTGTCCAACAAGCGGGTGAGGAGCCCGGTTTGTGCATCCTCAAGTCAGCACGCCGCTCGAGACAGCCATGCCCTGATGGTTTCCGACCTCTTGCCATCGGCCGTCTGGGGCCCCCTTTCGTCGATGGAGAAGACTGCTGCCAGCCCGTTTGATGACGAAAACCCCGCCGAAGGTCAACGGACAGCAAAGCGCCGCGAAGGTTTGGTTCGTCACATGAATACCGGTGGTGCGCAACGTGGCAATGCAGGAGACGCTGCATTGCCTGAATGCGAACCTGAGGCAAGGTCTAACCAAGCAGACGTTGCTCTCGCCAAACACAACGTTGAAAGGTTTGCCTTTGTCCGAGAACCTTGGTTTTTGGAGGGTTACATGGCCTTGTCCTGTGCCAGTCATCGGCTCTTCTTCACCACGCGCGAGCGTGAGATCAATGCCACCCACCTCTTCAGATTGAACGGAGTCCCGCCGCAGCGCATGACCCAGTTTCTCCATCATCGGGACCTCGAGAGGCGCATTCTCAAGCGAGTCCGGCCCGAAGGCGGTACCTACGTCAAGCTCGCTGTCGCGAGGACATTGTGCGACCACTTTGGGCTGTCTTGGAATCCAGTCGACAGGATATCCACTTACCAAGCGCGCCCACAAGACTCCAGCTACGCGGCGAGCGGCAAGGAATGCTTGGACGAGCGAGACTACGTTGACGGCGCCGGCTTAAGGGAGGGTTACATGGCCGTGTCGTATCGGGGCTGCTTGGTCTTCTTCACGATCCATGATCGCGAGGTCAACGCCACCCAGCTTTTCAACGTCGAGGGCCGCTCGCTTCTCGTAATGCGTCGCCACCTAGCTCGCCACAACGTCAAGAAGCGCGTTGTCAACGGAGGCGCCGAAAGTGGAACCTATGTCACGCCAGAGGTTGCCAGGGAACTGTGTACGAAGTTCGGGCTTAGCTGCGTTCCCATCGACAAGGTAGAGGCATATGAGCAAAGTCAGGTCGGATAGGTAGGCTCCAGCATTGTCCCGGCTCGCTAGACACCGCCAGCCTGAGCCCTGCCTGCGGATCAAAGACTATACTTGCCTGGCCTCCCTTTTTATCTAGGACTTGGGTTCTTCCACTCGGCGAAATTGTCGCTCCAGACAAGAACTTGTCCAGACGGCGGATACGTGCTCAGTGAGCGAAGGACCGGCGAGGCAGACATGACTGTATTCTAGGGGGCCAGATACCCAAAATTAGGGGCATCGGTTGTCGACGTTTGACTGATGATAGTCATGGCTGTGGCATAACAAACAAAGTCCCTCTGACGTCGCGATAAATAATGACGTGTTGGTGGCGGTGCCATGTCCTATGGCTAGTCACGTGCCGTAGTCAATCCCCAAGCCCGCGCTAAAAAGCTATATAGTGAAGCGCGCTGCTAACAGCCCAGCCCCCAGCTGCCTACCTAACCCAGATGGCCGCGTTATATGCGACCGGGTCATAAACCACCCATCACGAACTTCATCGAGTGAAGGTCATTACGATTCCCTATAGGAGAAGAAATCGGCAAATGATTTAAAAAGAAAACATACAGCAGCCGGTGTTCGCTGGTCGTCACCGACCCAACTACTAATTTGCCCCTTAGATGCTTATTTAGCCGAGATCGGACGGGGCACGTTGTCTAGAAAACAAGCTGCCCCGCGCTTCTCCTGATCGTTCCCTGATCTTTCCCCTTTCGGCTCCCTGCCCCTCCCTGTCGCCGCGTCCGCCCTCCGCTTCCGTTTCTCTCGGCCGCCACCGTTTGCTCCTCCCCGACCGTTTCCACGTGGCCGTTTTTCGTCCGGACCTCCGATGTCGAAGCGCTGCCTCTATATATCCACCCCCCGTCTTCCGCTATGTCTATTTAAGACCCCGGCCTCCTCGCGCCGCTCTGTGTGCCATACGCCCCTCCATCGTCTAACCCTCTCATGCACGTAGCTTCACAGGGAAGGAGGATTTCTTCCTTGGCGGCCATTGGCGACATGAGTTCCACGCTGCGGCGCTTGCACGCTCACATTCGCGTCCTTGTACCGCCCGTCTTATGTTGGAGGAGTCTCGTCTCCGCCGCCACCATGTCCTCCTTCTTCCCGTCTCCCGCTCCTCCCCCTTTCCTCCTCCCACTTTCACGTGACGTCTGCTTTGCCCAAAGCGCAACAGTCCATCGCCAGCTCCGTGTTCCAAACAACAATAAGACTAGCGACAACGATCGGTCTCGGTGTCTTTGCAGCCATCTTCACCAGTGTTTCGAAGCATCCTGCAGACACAGGCTATTACGCACACGATCGATTTGAGCCGTACGCAGCACTTTTCTAGTTTGCCATGGCATTGAGCTTTATGGGCCTGCTTTTGGTGCCCCTGCTTAAAATCAAGACTCATAGACATTCACAATGAGTGCTGAATCAAATGCCAGTTCGGTGGAGAGCAGCACCCAGCGATATGTCACGTTCCTCAAGGCAAACAGTAGTTTCTATAACACACCTTCTACCCCAAGGAAACTAGTCTGAGAATACAATATAGTCGCCCTGGCGCCCCATGTCCTCCTGGTAATGCTGGTACAAAGCATTTACAAACTGCCATGGGAGCCGTAACAAGCCAAGAACTAGGTCCCCGCTAACGGATCTAGCCGCGAGGATCACCCCGCTCGCTTCGATATATGCCTCTCTAAACTGAAGCCATCTCTCCTTATTTACGTCGGGCCGTGGGAAGTAAGGATCGTTGCCGCTCGTAGCTACAACGAGCTGCCGGATTACCTCGTGCGGGTCGTCTAGGTTTAAGGGGGACGCCTTATCGAAGTCGAGAATCCAGAGATGCGTGTCTCGGCGAGTAATATCGGGCTTCGGTTCGGCTGCGTCACCGACGGCTAATTCAAGGTTGCTTATGCGTGACCGTGATAAGTAGGGTGATGAGGACGACAGCACGAATTCGGAATCCATCGCATCCAGCTCGGCGCCCCAGTGAACGACGGCCAGGCCGACTGCGAGCTCGGTAGTAAGAGTCTTGGTGTCTAGTCCAATCTCGTCCATCTGGTCGGCGTAGAGAGGAAAGTTACGAAGGTCGCCAATTGCAGCACCATCATCTTCCTGTCCAAAGTAGAGTCTGATAAGGCAGTCCATACTGTCCATATCGCCGAGAAAGTAATGGTGATCTTCATCATCAAAGAACTCTTTGACCAGAGCCTCACGGGCGAAATGGGGAATCGCGGGTATTCTCTCCATGATGAACCCTGGCTTTGTCCGCTCTTTCTCGTCAATATCAGAGACCTCGGAGTCGCTTAAAGGAGAACTATGGTCCGAGGCGAGCTCCTCCTCTTGCTGCGCGACAACGTCGGCGCAGTCTGTGAAGAACTCGTAGCAGCGGGGGACCTTGGGGACGGAGATGCGAACGCCCTTTACCGCAAAGTGCGCGACGAGGGTCGCCGCCCATTGCTGCACAGCCCGCTCGGCCTTGGCCGTCTGCTGGAAGTCTCTGAGGAGGTCCCTGGCCGAGCCGCCGAGCTTGATGGCGCGGTTCGTGGGGCCCATCTCATAGACGGTGCCACAGGTTCCGCGTCCAATGTTACGGATTGCAGGGCGTCGCGGGCGAGCCATGGCGTGCTCCGCGGCCGCGTCTGGGTCTGTCGAGAAGACGCGCCGAAGCAGGGCGGCGTACACAGAGGCCATGTTGCTCGTCAATCGTAGTAGAAGGCGGTGCGACTGATGAGCGGCTTGGAAATCATGAACCCGTGATGGACCGCTTGCATGTGTAGGCCGTGCAAGCGTTTGCGGACATGTTGTGTGAGCTGCGTATCTGGCCTGACTAACGCGCGCGCCTACGCTTCGGACGATTGTGCCTGAAAAATTGAGTTAGTGTGGCGGTGGTTTTGTAGAAATTTCTGAGTTTTGGCACAAGTTTAAGTTTGGTACGCTCATTCTGCGGGGGACTTTCCGTGGATAGTGTGGATGCAAGGAAAGGACATAAGGTACATCTGGTGGGTGTGGGCCCAGAGGGGCAGGTCCTCCAAGGACAAGGGGGGGGGGGTTAAATAGGAGGGGGAGTGTCCTCTCTTAATCAGAGTCTGCTATACATCGAACATATCGCTTGTACTAGGTGTCTTTAGGCCACAACCGTGCCTCTTTGCTGTGCTTCTTTCTTTATTCCCAGCGCCTACTGCGCGAACCCCCTCGCCTCCCTCTACGCGCACATTGTAAAGCAAGTTATTCGCACCTACGGGCACTGAGGCAGGTAGAGGCTGTTTACGTTATTTCTATATTTTCGGGCTCAAGGCTTCAAGATGCGTCACTTCGTCGAACCAGCATCGCCCCGGCTAGCTGGGTGGCTGGTTGCTCTGGTTGCTCCTCCTATTATAGTTACTATAAGGGCATCGTGAAAATGATTTTGTTTTATCTTTCTTTAGCTACCGTATCGTCTACCAGATCGTCTATTATAACGTCTGTATTAGTGGGCAGCGATAACCGTAGAAGAGGCGGTGCGAATAGCTTTAATATAAAAGATATAGACTTTATATAGGAGTATCAATACTATTTACACCCGCACGTACTTCGTAGTTCGCACTGCGAGCGTTGCTAGAAGTTGACAGTCTAGTTCTTAGTCGGCGACGAGGGTTTTCCACCCAAAGATTAAGGGGGTGGAGTATTTTTACACTCTCCAAGACTTTATATGCATTGCGCCTACACAACGTAACACACACACTTCGTGGCCAGTCAGTAACCTCCTAAATTTTATATAGCGGAGGCTCGATCAGCATTTAAGTCAAGCCGCTGCATTATGCAAAATAACCCTTAAGCTTCTAGGTCGCATAGTTAGAGACGTTTCTCACACGGATAAAACCTAAATTAGATCGTGTTTTCCTTATAAATCTTCAAAACTTTGTACTCTGCTACTTCCTCCCAGCAGGTATATCAACAAGTCCTTAAACCAACCCCGGGCATGCCTCCGCGTAGACCAAGGTTCCCCAATCGAATAACCCCTCTTGCATGGAAAGATCCATTCAACTCTGTGTGTGTTACTCGCAGGGCCAACTACATGCAGCCGGAAGGATGCAAGCACCCCGCCTTCAGTCGTCATTAGAGGGGGGGCCAGCAATGTCGGTCGGATCTTAGTGTCTCGACATCCACCAATTCTCCGCCGCTATTTATACCTAACTCTAGAGACGGCTTTGTGCTGTGCCACGCCTGGCGACTTGCTGACCCGAGGGCAGGTCACGCGGCACAAGTGTTGTGGGTGGTTCTCAGCCCGAGGCGATATTTTTAAAGTCTTGGCAGTCTCTTCCCTCCCGACATCCACCACCACTCAATAGGGCGGGGGTCACAGAGCATCCGCCTTGTGTAGATACGGGAGCACGCCGATGATCTTGGCGAATATGGCTGCGCTGCTCACTTCTGAGGATCGGGAGGGCATGTCACGATATGAGCACGCAGTGAAGACAGCGCGCCTAAGAACGTCTATAGTGATTTATTAACGCAAGCCAGTTAGTCCGTCTCCGCCGGGAACGGAAGACATTGTGTGTGGATAATAATGCTAGCTAGGAAAGCTAGCTAATCGCACCTCTATAGTTGATAGGGTGGCCCTAGGGCCAAGAAAATAGACAGATCCGCAGTCCTACTAGTCAGCCTTTTCACGCAAGACGCTATCTTAGAGTCTGAGGCTAGGCGAGCGCTAACGACGAATAGAAAGGGGCCATTGGATCACGACGCACTTGCAACCGCCAACGCATATATTATAAACTATGACTTAATTACGACGTTTGGCGCATCTTCTTTATCTTAAGACTCGTCCGTCTTTGCCGCGGATGGGATCCAGCTTCCGCCTGACGCTGTCTGTATAGAGGTCGGCTGGGGTCTGAAAATAAAACTTGCTAGGGAGAGGCAACGTGTCACGACCTCTATATGTGCTTCGTATTAGTTTAAGGGTAACCTCAGTATACATTCGGCTCGGGGAAAACGCGACTCAGGAGCCGGCGTGTGTCGTACCTCTCGATGGATACACGGCTAGAGTATCCGTCATAGCCAGTGGTGGAGCTCTTAGAATCAAGAGACGACGAGCCACCATTATATTCGCAGTGGTCTTCTAAGATCTCTGAAAGCTGCGAGACGCCAAATGGCAATATCCGTGGAGGAGGGGGCGGCGGGGGGACGTCGTCCAGTGGCTCGAGGCTCGGGATAGATGTCGCGGGACTCTTTCCCAGCACATGACTTAAATGGCGCTCCACGCCGGGTGCTATGATGCTAGGAAGTGTAACAGCATGCTCTCGGTACCCTGGCGGCAGAGCCACGGCGTGAGTTGCTTGGCGAAACGCGGCCGGGGAGTTGTTGGACGGGAAGAAAGAAATCGGGTCTCCGTTAGCACAGCTCCAAGAACTTTCGACCGGGGAGTCGTTGGACGGGAAGAAAGAAATCGGGTCTCCGTCTGGCGGGTCAAAACTGCTCCAAGAACTTTGTTGCTGGCCAGAAAGAGTATCCTTGGGAAAGAGCGTGGCACCGAATGGCGATAGCTCGGTTCGGATGGCTGTGAGTTGAATTTCAAACTCTTGTAGAAATGCTAAACAGTCCGCTTCGGATAGGCCCGAGACACTTGCCAGATGCCTTGCGAGGAACTCTGTCTCTTGCAAGTCGTGAGCAGTTAGCGTAGCCTTTGCCGTGGCAATCCTCGTCTTGCTAGCTTTGTGAATCCGAAGCTTTGTATCAATCACTCGCACTCGTCTGTATTGTCTGATATCATCATCATCTGCGTTGAATTGCTCCGGTGGCCGCGGCTGAGCCGGTCGTCGCTGCCCATTATTTCGCAATTCGGAGTTTGTGGCCGTGCCGACGGTCGATTCCAACACCTCAAACTCCTGGATGTCTTCGACTCGACGGTAGGCCAACCCACAACTTTCGCTAGGGAAGCTTCAACGCCGTGTCCTAATGCAAAAGCTTTCCGCACTTACCATTGGACTTCTCTCCCTAGGAGACCAAGGTTGATGGACTGACAAGACGGACATTGCGTGGGCAGTGTTATGCGTCTTCGGAATACCATGCTCATGTTGAGTACCTGGCCAGACTAGTGGGGTGAGCAAGGGAAGCCATAGCTGTCGAGAACATACCTTGAAGAGTGAGTGCCATGGTGCTGAGAGATCGAGCGTTTGCCCCGTATCCCTATCCTCGAGTAACCATTCTTCCCGCTCTATCTTCCCACACCCGACGTCATGGAATCTCTCCTTGAGCATGTAGCCAAGTAGCTGGAAGTCGGTCAGCGTCTTTACATGGCTGAAGCCTGCCGCACCGGGCCGGATGTGCCCACCTTCTTCGAAGTGACTGCCTCCAGGTAGAAGGGTAGAGGTTCACCGCGCGCGTCAATTACCGTCACAGTTGTGAAGCATGGCTGGGAGCAGGGGTCGGCGCCGTGCAAAGGTATCGCGTACGTGACGTTGTTGCCTCGTTCCAGACTCACTAGCACGTGGTGGTTGTGTATACTGACTTGCACGTTGACTACCAAGCTCGTCATGAGAGTCAGTGGCGGTCTCGCGGGTTTCTGGACCTTCCGGTGCTTACATTTGGGATATTTAGCCGGCCGCCATGAATCGTCTGGACAAGCCCAAGCCTCGAGGAGAGCCTTCATGGCAGAGGCGGCAGTGGCGGCAGCAAAGTTCTGCCACCCCTTGTGCTTGTGGCTGTCTGCATAATCACACACGCCTTTGACGACGATGCTAGGCAGCTCTTCCCAAACGCCAGCAGCCTCCATCTCGAATCCGATGACACCCTCTCTTGCGGCGATGCTGTCACGGTCCTCTCCAGACTTCATCACCGTGTCACCCGAAGCAACCGATCCAACGAAAATGGCAGGGTCCTGGGCCGCGTCTGTCGCTTCTTGTCCCATGGCTTGCTTCACACAAAGCCTTCGTCTCGGTACGACGTCCGTTTCCTGGCATCCCAGATCGTCACATGACGCCTTGATGGCCTCGTCACAGACGGACTCGAACCTGCAGCTGCATGCCGACGAGGCACGGTGCTTGTGTCGATAGCTGGGGCTGAAAAGCCTGTCCTCTGCCGTTCCGGGATACCGATACTTGTCTCCAAGCTTGTCTCGAGCAGCATTGGCCTGCAGCTGCTTGAGAATGGCGCAGGTCCTTCGCTGGAGGCGGTGTCGGCCGCGCTCCGTCTCGAGCCAAACCAACATGCTGCGGACCTCCTTGCTCGGGACGCCAAGGTTGTCTCCGGCGGCGTCTTTGCGCACATAGCTGTCGGAATATTGCCTTCCGAAATCGTACTGGACGACTGTCTTGCCGATGACCACATCTCCCAGCAGCATCTCGTCGCCAGCCGGGGTCCTGGGCACGCCGCCACAGATTCCAACGAGAAGTGACAGTCGTAGGCCGCTATAGCTCGACCGCATGCTGGCTGCCGCACCTGCCGCCGTCGCCTTGCCCATGCGATGGAGGAGCGCCACGACGACGCTGTGGTTGCCAATTCGACCCGTCGTATAGGTATTTGGGTCCCCGATGGCCCTTCCGTAAACGTCGCCGTCCTCGTCCCAGAATTCGTCGAATAAGAGGCACGCCGCATCGTATTCCAGGGGCAAGGCGCAGATGATGGCGATGTCGAAATCTCCCCGACGAGACGGCTGGGAATATCCCGCTTCGCGAGGCCCGTCCCTAATCACCTGGGCGGCGAGGGCATCAGGTCTCGCCATTGCGCCGCTGTTTGCAAAGCACCAAGAGCGCTTGCGTGTGCCGCCGACACCTGGTCTCCTACTTGGTGTGCTCTGCGTGTTATCCATGCCTAAGTCGATGCTGGCAGCCGGAAGCGATTGTCGAGGAGTAAGGCCCTGATTTCATAGCGGCTTATGCATAAGCAAGGCGGTCATGACTCATTATGCACGGAACGGATATATATCGCTGTCGGGCCTAGGCTAGTATAATATCGCCTCTACTACAAAGTATGTACAGAGTAGAGAGTATACACTTAAGTTCCTTTCCTAGGAAACTCTTAGTAAAAATACTTATACTAAGAAGCCTTTTAATTAATCTTAAATAAACCTTATTTAAGTATTTGAAATAATAAATAAATAATAAAAGTGAAAAAGCAATATATTATTTTATATAGAAATCAAAACTAAAGCTTATCTTATATACTCTATATAATATATATTATAATACTCCTAAGAGTATAGCTCGAACATATTGCGCTAGACTTTAATATTATTCTTATTATAGTAGGCCGACTTTATTACCGCTAATGCGTCGCCTACGTACTAGATCGTGTCGTTTAAGACGTCTAATTTAAGGCGATGCCTGACCTGTTTATAACGGGTGCTTAGAAGTTAGCGTAGTAGGTTCGTACTTTTAAGCCGGTATTAGTAGTAGCTAAGAAACGGTGTGTCGACGTGTAAAACGGTATAAAATAAGTGTGTAGCTCGTACAAAATCCCGTTTTAAGGACGGGCAGGATAAGTTATTAAGCAGCGGGGTAGCTTAAGTACAAGTTCGTTCGTTATCGTCTAAAATTAAAGGAATATGTCGCTAGATTCCAAGGCACTTGTCGCCACAAAATGCAGCCTTTGAGCACTAGACATGAGCTTGACGGGATCGGAAGGTATTCATCTAGGTATAGCCGTATGTGAAATCAAGCACTGAAGATATGGGATATAACCTTGCTATTAAAAGATGCCCTGTTTATAGTGTAAATAGTGCCGTATACCCGGTGGGCTGACATGAGACTTAATACAAAGTACTGATTACAGCTTTAGAAAGCTTCCTCGGTAAATTCCTGCAAGATACTCTCCTACTAAGCTGCTGCCGATAGCAAGGCCAACTAGAATATTGCCGCTGTTAAGCCACCAGCCACAGCTAGTAGGGACCTTTAAGTCAACGGCCTCAACCATGCAGAAGAGGCCGAGTGCCGTTCCGCAGCAGGTTAGGGCGGTGTACAAGGTGCCGCCCGATAGCGACGTATCCTTAAGCACGAGCGAGATGGCTGCTAGCGAGGCTGTAGTAAGAAGGCCTAGGAAAGGCAAGAATGAGCGCGCCGCGTTGCCCCAGTACACCATGGTTGACCCGACTCCAGCCTTCGTGTCGCCCTCAACGTCCTGCGCAGCGTAGATGGTGGCATTAAGCAACGTCCAGAATACGATGGCGGCACTTGGAGAGACAGCCGACACCTATTCTTGGTGCCCTGCCGTCTTATTCCAATTTCCGTGCAACTACAGTTTGGAACATGTACTCAACATAAGACCCCTGTAATACCTCTCCCAAACTGTCTTGTACGAGCTCCCTCATCTCATCTCCAGAGCCCGACGGCCCGTTCACATCCAGCCAAGTCCTGGCGTACTCCTCAACCACCAAACAGAAGAGACATTCAGCAAGGGTTTCATAAGAAATCGTGGAGTTCCTTTACAAACACAGAAGTTCTTGCGACTTGGGTTAAATAGGCTAAAGATGTGGCGGATCATGGCCTCTCAGGCATCCATCAGACATCCAAGGTCTAACCTCCCAATTCATAGCCGTCGCCAGCTTCTCCCAACTACGCCACGCTCTTGCCGCGTGCTCGTCAATCGTTTCATCGCCCTTTTGCTCCGTCGTGCGCGAAAACAACTCCAGGCTAACCCAGCCAGTCCAGCCAGCGGCGACCAAGGCTTTAGTGACGGCGACAATAGGCAGGTACCCGCCCTTTTCGAGAGGAAATAGCCGTGCGTTTCGGCTCCACGCCATCTTGGGGCTCAATCCGAGTGAAAGCCACGGGTGGCTTTCAGCAAGGGGCTCTTTCATGAGCTCAGCATCGGCAACCTGCAAGAGGGGCATGCTTCGCATAGGAATCACTTTTGTGAGCTTTTCCAACGAGAGCATGAGCAACCTCTCGCCCTCGGGGGCCTTGCCTCCCTGGACAGTTGGGTCTGCATAAACGGCGCCGCAAATGTTGAACGTGTCTGGGAGGAAAACTATGTCGTCAAATTGGCCGGCGCGGGAAATCACATCCCAAGCCTGCGGCCAGTCCTGGACGTGTGCACCAAAGCACAGGTTCTCGTAGGCGATGCGAATGCCGTACGGCCTGGCCAGCGCCGCCAGCTCCATCAGGTCATTAGCAAGAATCGAGGGGTCTCCGGTATGGGTGCTGGTTGTAGAGCCAGAGTGGCCTATGGTGGACGGGACGCCTATGAGACCGACTCCAAGCTCGTGTGCGACTGAGAGCCAGAATTTAAACTCATTGATACGCTCAGCGTGGTGTTCTGCATCGATGATGCCGTCGTAGTTGCGGAAAGGTTGAAGAGATAGAATTGTCAAGTCGAGCCTCCTGCAGAGCTGCCTCACAGCCCTCGCTGCTACCAGCACGGCGTTCTCGCTGCAACATTTGTCCAAAGCCAATGTCGAAGCCTTGGGAAACAACTTTTCCGCATACGCCACCAAATCGGCCCAAAAAAGCTCGATCCCCTGGAAGCCGCGTGCGGAGGCAGCTTGAAGTTTGGCATCAAGAGCATGGTGACAGGCACTGCCTAATGACATGGTGGCGATGGCCGGAAAATGCTGGTTGGGTGAAGTCGGAGAATGCATCTTTTCGTCTATTCTAGATGGCTGAGAGCTGCCACGCCAACCATGGTCATGTGGCAGCGGTATAGCGACAGACGTTTCAAGACTCATGTTGGCGAGGTCTTGGGCGCAAGAATATGCCTATCAAAGCGGCCGCAATGTTGTCCCGGGCAATACAGAGCTGGCAGGCTTCGAGTATAAGAAGTTGGGATAATAAAGTCAAAGGAAGCAGAGCTGCCAGTTAAAGGCGGGTACATATAGGTAGTTGATGAGACGTTAGTCTCGCCCTTTGGCAGCCTCCTGTTGAGCTAAGGTCAAGGCCGACCTATCGTGGTCGTTCTCGGTTTGCAGGGGTCAGCCACGTAGGCATATAAGACCACCCCCTTCCATACACACATTCCTTCCTAGCTAGCCAAGACATCGCCATCTTCATTAGGCTCCCTTTCCACACCTTTCCATTAGTAAGGGAGGCTTTTCGGTCCACCGTCTGCGCTAAGAAACCAACCGTTGCCCTCGCTTTTAGTCCCCTTTACTCTAAGCTTCCCTTTCCCTCTACGATAACGGCCTTTGTCCTAGTTTCGTCCGTCTCCAATCAGAGACAAGCTTGCCACTGACGAAAAAACAAAGTCTCGGCAAAAAAGGAGCCGTGTCTTGTCGGTTGACGGCCAACCATGCTGGTTCACCCCTTTCCTTTCAGCTCGATTGCCGCCGACGTCACATATGTAACTACTTCGTTCTCGGTACTTCGCACCGTGGCAGCATACTATGCGGCTGACCCCTGTCAACCCAGGATCTATCTCACTCAGAACTCATATACATACCGTCGTTGAAATCAGTTTTCTAAAGAAACTGCATTGGAATTTCGAAAGCTGCCATGCATTTCACCTCTCTCAGTTCGGCGATTGTCTTCCTTGGGCTAGGTTTGGCAGCAGTATACGCTCTTCTTCCGCCTCACAGAAAGAGGCAGCTCGTCAAGCAGGCACAGTATGGCGAAATGACCACCTTGAGTCTGCCATATCCATGTGCCATGGTCAAAGAGACGCTGAGGTGGAAACCCGTCGTACCGCTGCTACCCCCGCGCGTACTTGCTGAAGACGTGGACTTTGAGGGATACAAGTTTCCCTCAGGCACCGAAGCTCTCATTAATTCAATTGCCGTCTGTGCGAATAGATATCAGGAGCCTAATCAATTTCGTCCAGAACGATGGTGGGCGAACCCGCACGAGAATGGCATCCAACAAAACCACTGGCACTTCGCCTTAAGCAGTGGGAAAAGGTCATGCTTGGGCTATAGACTTGCTCAGAGGGGAATTTTCATTGCCTTGTCTCGGTTGCTGTACTGCTTCGAATTCCGCCCAGACGGCAAAGTTAATGATTGCAAGCCAGCCGAGGCTTTTCCCACGGTGGTTTCTGCGAGAACACCCGCCCACGAGCGTCTGATTTATACAGAGTTCACGGCCAGGTCCAAAGACATTTCACAAAATATTTCTTAATGCCATTTAGACTGTCGAAACTGGCCTTTAAGTAGACTACAGGCGGCGGCTGGCACCTCTTGCCCGTCTCAGCCGATGCTTCTTGGCGCAATCGGGCTGCCCCTAAAGTCATGAGCCCGATGAACAAGTTGCTCGATGAACAGGTGGGGGAGTTTGCAAATGTCCCGTGTCTCGCCTGCCAGCAGTCTGCAGCTCGCAGCCAGGTAGTCATCGCAAAAGACTTGCCACACGCCCGCGTCGACGCTATCGCTTGGCCGGCCAGGGCGAGGATAAAAAGGGTCATTTCTATAAAAGGCCACGACAGCCTGCTCGACGCCATCTTGGTCCAAGGTGATAGGGCGGCAGCAGTCAAAGTCCAGAATCCACATAGCATGCTGCCCCAGCTGGCCAGCAGTGAAGGGAGCGTCGCGCCCAAGCCTCGGGGGTCGAGACTCGCCAGGGGCTGCCGACTGTCGACAGGGGGCCAGAACGAACTCAACATCTTTAGCGTCGATGCGGGCACACCAATGCATAAAGGCGAGGGCCTCAGCCATAGCACAAGAATATTGACGAAGATCAAGACCAAGTTCTTCCATCTGGTCAGCATGAAGGGGAAAGTTGCGTAGGCTAAAGGCGCTGAAGCTTGAAGGGCGGCGGCTCAAGGTGCACATGCGGCGTCGGCCCAGGTAGGCTCGAATGATGCAGTCGTCATTGTTCCTATCGTCGGCGACGGCGTCTCGAATACGCTCGGGGCAGTACTTGTCGATGAGAAGCTGGCGTGTGGCCCTAGTCATGGGCGGGATTCGCTCGGATAGCAAAGCGTTGCAGGGCGCGTAGCCTCGAGGAAGGCGCGGCAGCATCAATGCCCAGCTATCCACGTCTTGGATTCCAATAAAGCCGCGGCACATGGGTATGTTGGTCTGAGGCGCGTGCCCGAAGCCGTGACTCCCACCGTTGAGCGTCTGGACAAGGTGAAGATGGATCGAGTGCTCGTTTGAAAGACTCCTTCCCGGGCCGCCATCCTCGCGCTTGAGGGCAACGTCATCGCCGCCGAGCTTGGCTTCTGGATTGGCCCATACAGAGCCGCAGTGACCTATGCCGATTCTTCGAAGGGGGCCGTCGGCTAAAATGAGGCAAGAAATGTCGGTCATGTTTGGAACCTTTACCACTCGAAAATGTTGCGTGTCAAATCAATGTAGGTGCAGAGGTGGACGAGGCTCGGTATAAATAGAGGCTGCTCTAGTACTCTGTACTCTATACAGGTAGGCAGGAACGAATATGTACCTTATGTACAGAGTACTCTGTAGCAGTGGCGCTCTACCATAAAAGGGCCATGCCAGCCACCAAAAGTGGAGGCAACTTTATTCTTGAAATGAAATGAGTAATAATAATATCCATACCTCAATCTATTGCCGCGAGTAGCGTCCCGATGCTCGCCTCTGGATGCTCCGAAAGCGCCGCAATCAACCGGCACAACTTGTTCATGACGGCGTCGGCATTCCTCTGGCTCAAAACATGGCTCCGTGTGTCCATGGTCATGTGCAAGTTCCCATCTCTGGCTGGCCGAGACTCGATGAGTATCTCGTCTGGGGGATGCGGCCACTCGTACGAGCACGTCACCCAGGCCTCAGCGTCGCCAAACGCAAAGAGCTCGTCTGGATCAATGTTTTGGTGCACGACGATGCTCTGGTGCGTGGTGCCTCTTGACCACGAGGTTGAGCGCCGCACAATGTCGCGAAAGTCGACCAACTCAAAGGCCAAGCTCTCGTAGTGTTGCCGCTGCAGGGATTCGAGGAACTCGAGGGCTGTCAAAGCCGGGTCCAGCTTGACACACACGGGGATGAAGTTGAGGCACATGCCGACCATGTCGTGTGCGGCCGCCGAGTTGTAGTTGCGCCCGTTTGACACCTGGGCAAACACACAGTCGTGGGTGCCCGAGAGAGTGGCCAGGAGAGCTGCCCAAGCCACCTTGACCATTGTAGCCGCTGTGATGTCGGGGAGAGAGGCTCCCGCGACCTGGGCAAGCTGCCTGCTGGTGACGAAGACAGAGTCGGCCGTTGAGTCTTGATTGATGTCGCCAAACGTGCCATTGTTGATTCTTGCCGGCGAGGATCCGGCCAGAGTGTCCCTCCAGAACGCAAAGGCATCGTCCGTCTGGCTCTGTGTCCACTGCTGCATGTGAGATGAATACGGCGCGGCAGCCGGAAGACAAGCGCCTTCGTAGAGCTGCTTCAGGTCCCGCCAAAGGGTATGAAGGCAATACCCATCAAACTGCGCGTGGCTCAGCCGAACAACCAGCGCCTGCTCGGGTTGGACGCCGCCCTTGCTTTGAACCAGTGCAAAGTGGGTGACTGGGGCATCTAGAGTCGGGGTTGCCAAGGCGCGCTCGTTGCGATACCCGTCGACAAAGTCTGCGACGGTCTTGGACGTTGTGTGATGCTCGATGGTCGTGTCAATCTGGTCCAGAACTATCTGGAGATGGCGACTTTCCTCGTGGACGAATACGGTCCGCAAGATGCCGTGCCGCAGGACCAGGGCGGTGCATGCCCTTTGAAGCCGATCCGAATCCACCGGCCCTCGGAGGTTCAAGATCCAGTACTCTGGCGTTTGGAACAAGAATCTTTCTGCCGCCTGGGTCACGGGAAGAATCTCGCAAATGTCGCTTCCCGAGCAAGAGAAGCCCCTAGATGACAGGTTCTCAGCCATGTCCTCCTTGTCAACCAGATCCAGCAACTCGAAAGAGTCCCGCGTGCCGTCCGAATTGCCGCTTTCCACGCCATCGTCGGGCTGGAGAAACATTTGAGACAAGTCGGAAAGTCTTGGACTCTGGAAAACACTGGATACGCGAAACGTGAAGCCCCGTGCTTGAGCTCGTTGCACCAGCCGAATGGCCGTGATGGAGTCGCCACCCAGTCGGAAGAAGCTGTCGTCCATGCCAACCTCTCCCAGATCGAGGCCCAAGACGTCGGCTACGATTTGGTGGAGAGCCGTCTCCGGTTCCGAGTTGGGTGGCCGCTTGATGGAAAGCCCCGGCTGGTACTGCTCAATCTGTTTCCACGTGAGGCCGGCCGCCTCGTCGCGAAGCAGCCGACGGTCTGCCTTGCCATTGGCTGAGAGCGGCATATGGGACAAGGGGATCATGACATCTGGGACCATGTACGTCGGCAGCCGACTTCTCAAGGCCGACAGGATGCCGAGGGCCTGGTCGCGGTACGTGCGAGTCGGGGGGAGGAACAAGACGCCGTTTTTTCTGTCCGGCTCGCCTTCATGACTGAAGTTGGAGGCAAAGACGGCCAGAAGCTGCTTGAGTCTCTTGTGCGTCGGGCCTATCACCTCGACAACAACGTCTCGCACAGACGGACTCAGCTCGCGTATCTGATGCTCAATCTCGCCGAGCTCGACCCGCTGGCCTCGGATCTTGACTTGAGTGTCCTTCCGGCCAAGGTAGCGGAGTGTCCCGTCGGGGTTATAGCGAACCAAATCGCCCGTCTTGTACAGCCTCGAGTTGGGTCGCAGCCCCCGCAACCAAGGAGGCGAGCGTTGAAGGAATGCCGCAGCCGTCTTTTCCGGTTCCCCGAGATACTCGCGAGCCAAGGTATGTCCTTCGAGCACAAGCTCGCCAACCGCGCCGATGGGCACGAGCACGTTGTGGTCGTCCCTGTCGACGACCCATGGCACAGCCCCGTAGGTGCGGCCAATGGTTGAAGGGTCCGAGTCGACACGGACGTCTGCCAATGTACAGCATATCGAGCACTCGGACGGGCCATAGCCGTTGACGAGCTGCACCTTGCCGGCCCACGTCCGGACATCATGCTGCGACAATGGCTCGCCGCCGAGCAGAAGGGTTTTGAGTGTGGGAACTTCGTCCGGGCAAAGGACGCGCGCAATCGACGGCGTCAGGTCTGCTCGGTTGACTCGAAATCGGCTGATGGCTCCAGCCAGGTCGTCTCTTAGGCTCTCCTCCGAGGCGACGCACACACACCCGCCCGCCAGAAGAGTCCACAGATAGTCGGCGATGCTCACGTCGAACATGTGCGAGGCAAACTGCAGCGTGCGCGTGTTGCCGTCGAGATACAGCGGGGCCTGTTGCGCCGAGCCGCTGCTGTTGGCGGCCGAGTGGCTGATGACGATGCCCTTGGGCTTCCCGGTCGACCCTGACGTGAAGATGGCGTACAGAGCATTCTGCGGACCGACGTTGGGGGCAAATGTTGGCGCGTTGGACTTCCAGGCATGGGCACCGTTGCCGATGGTGATGACGGTCGAGGCCAGTCTCGGAGCCAGAGCCGCCTGAGCATCCGAGGCCAAGACGACGCGCGCATCGACACTCGAGCAAATGGTCTGCATGCGTGGCAACGGAAGGGCTGGGTCGAGGAGAACAATGGCGCCGCCGGCCTTGACAAGACCGAGGAGGGCGACGGCCACCCATTTCGACTTCTCGGACAGGACGGGAACAAACATGTCGGGGCCGACGCCGATGCTTTGGAGATGAGAGGCAAGCCGCGAGGACAGACGATCCACCTCTCGGTAGGTAAAGCTGCCGTCCCACGCACACACTGCGTCGGCGTTTGGCGCCCTCAGACACTGCTCCCTGATGCCCTCGTGGATGCAGCGGTTGATGGGGTCTGGGAGCAGCCTGTTCCACTCTGACAGCTCGGCCCATGCCGATGGGGCGAGGAGACGCAGGTCGGACAGTCTGTGCTCGGGGTGCGACTGGATCTGGGCCAGGGTGTGGGCAAAGCTGGCCAAGATGCGTCTGGCCTGTCGCCCGTCGAGCACATTCGAGTCGTAGTCGACGGTGACCAGGCACTCGTCTCCCGAGATGTCACAGCTGACCTCGACTGCGTAGGCGCTGAAGCTCCCAGCCTCGACCTCGTCGTCGACGGGCACCAGCAGGCCGTCTGCGGAGGGAGTCGTGGCTTGCTGGATAAGCAGCAGGTTCTGAAAGGTCCCGGCCTGGCTGCTCAAGCGGCGGATGTTCTGCAGACCAAACTGCTCAAAGGGCGTGGCCGAGGCCCTCTGGCCCTGGCACCTGCGAAGCCCGCTGGCGATGGGCTCGTCCTTGTCGAGAACAAAGCGGACGGGCACAGTGGTGATGGTTGGTCCGGCGACGGCCTCGATGCCCTCCAGGCTGGCGTTGCGCCCGGACAAGACGAGGCCGTACGTGACGGCCGCCGAGTCGCAGTACTGGGACACGGTCGCCGCCCAGGAGAACTCGAGCACCGTCGCCAGAGTAACGTCCGGGACAGCCGCCAGCTTGACCCGCTGGCGAAGGGTAGCATCCGTGTATGGCCGGTAGTCGCTCGCGGGCAGTGGAGGAAAGGCGACTCCGTCCGACAGCTGCGCGAGCCAGAAGTTCCGTGAAGCTTCCTGGTCTTGCTGGGCAACGTGGTCGACGAAGCGATGGAAAGGCTGCACGACGCATTGCTCCGTCTTCCCGGCGTATGCCTGCCGCACCTGGTCCAGGATGAGCTGGAGGGACCATCCGTCGTAAAGGGAGTGGTGGATGGTAAGGCACGTCTCGGGCCGAATGCTGCAATCTGCAGGCCGGCTCAGGACGAGCTGCAGCAGTGGGCGGCCCAGCTGCATGTCCCCACTTTTCAACGGTGACTCGAAGCCTTCCAGGGAGTCCACGTCGACGACTTCGCACAACGCGTCCTCGGCCAGCACGACCTGGTAGATTGCCGAGGCCTGGATCAGCCTGGTACGCAATATCGGATTGTCTCCGATGACACGGCTCCACGCAAGCTCGAGCCGCGGCCCATCCGTTTCCGGGGAAAGCGTGTATCTGAAGCGCGCCCAATAGGCCCCGGGGGAGCGCATGGACTGCGAGACGAGGGCCTCCTGCAAGGGCGTACACGGATAAATGTCCTCGATTTGGCCTCTCCGGACCGAGCATTGTTGCTCCGCCGCCTCCAGCAATGCCTCTCTCTGCCCCTCCGGGATCAGGGAGAAGGGCGGCAGCGCGGCAGAGGAGCCCGTCACTGGTTGAGCAGCCGATGCCATGTCGGCCAGCTGCGGATGCGCAAAGATGGCCGGCACCGTCAGCTCCAAGCCCCGGGCGCGAGCCGTAGCGACGAGCCTCATGGCCGTGACCGAGTCGCCGCCCAGGTGGAAGAAGTTGTCGCCTGCGCCGATGCCGTGCGCTTGCGGGCTCAGAAGCTCCGCCCAGAGCAGAGCCAGGCCTCTTTCGGGCTCGCTCAGGGGTCGTTGTGACGGACTGTCTAGACGCGATGCCTGAAGCGACCTTGCGGCTTGTGACAACAGACGGTGGTTGATTTTGCCGGTCCCGGTCCGGGGAACGTGGTTCAACGGGACGAATATGCTGGGCACCATGTATCGCGGCAGCGACTGGCTCACCGTCTGCTTGGCAGCGTGGCAGAGGGCAAGAAACTCTGGTCCGGGGGCGGCGAAGAGCGAGTCGGCGCATGTCCGTTCCGTCGAGGCAAGGAAAACAAAGGCAAAGATTTGCGGACGGGCTGTTGGCGACTCGGGCACAACGAGATCGACGACGACGACGGTGCCTTTCGGAAACTCGGCCGCGAGGCTGCTCTCGATCTCCTGGGGCTCGATGCGCTGGCCGTTGAGCTTCAACTGCCTGTCCTTGCGGCCAACGAACCGGATGTGGCCGTTGCCCGTGTACTGCACAAGATCGCCGGTCCGGTACAGGCGGCCGGGCCCATGGCCGCGGATGCGAGAGAGCCAGGACGGACCCGGGATGAAGCTCGCGGCCGTCTTCGCGGCATCGCCAACGTACTCTCGCGAGAGAATGGGGCCCTCGATCAGCAACTCGCCGACTGCCCCCAGTGCAGACAGCCTCCCGGGATCGCGAGGGTCCACGACCCAGCCGAGCCCGTTGACGACGGGGCCGATGAGCCCGGGAGCCCACTGTGTCGGCAACACTTGTCCGGTTGCGACTGCAATGACACTCTCGGCCGGGCCGTACGTGTTGAGGAGGCGCAGATCCTCCCTGACTGCCCAGCGTTGGACGTCGGCCGTCTTGAGCGCCTCGCCCGCCATGACGAGCGTCTTCAAGGACGTGACGCAGTCCGGGGCGAGGAGATGGGTCGTCGACGGGATCATGATGGCCCAGTTGACCCTGCGGCGCTGGATGAACTCGCTCAGATGGCATGTGCGGTCCGTCTCCGAGGGGATGCATAAACAGCCGCCGGCGGTGAGGCAGCCGAGGACTTCAAAGAAGCTCGCGTCAAAGGCGTACGAGGCAAAATGGAGGACCCGCGAGTTGTCATCAAGGCCGTGAGGCTCCAGCAGGTCTCTCAGCCCCGTCGCCACACTCGCGTGTTCCAGGACAATTCCCTTTGGCTTGCCCGAGCTGCCGGAGGTGAAGACGATGAAGGCAGCGTCTGAGGGACTGGCTGTCCTTGGACTCGGAGCCTGTCGAGGCGGACTGCTGCTCAGCAGGGCCGGCCACACAACCACGATGGCCGTATTAGAACCAGCCACAAGAGCCTCTGCCACGGCTCGAGTCTCGGGGGACGCGAGCACGAGTGTTGGCTTGGTCTGCCTCAGAGCCTCCTGCAACCGCGGTTTAGGATGAGACGGATCCATCAAGGCACAGGCGAAGCCCGACTTGAGAATGGCCAAGATGGCCACGACGGTCCATTGCGACTTTTCCATGCACAGCGCCGCCACGGGGCTGCAGCCCGTGTCTTTCCCGTGGAGATGCTGCGCCAACCTGGAAGTGGCATCTTCAAGCTGCCCGTATGTCAACGACCCGTCCCAAGAGCACACGGCCTCGACATTCGGCCTCTGACGACACCGCTCAGTCACCAGCTCGTGAACCAGCCTGTCCAGCCTCGGCTGAGCAGTAGCGTTGCGGCTTTGGATCCGCAGCAAGTCGTGCGGCCCGGCCACCTGAAGCTGCTGGACCTCTGCGTCTGGGTTATCGAGAACCTGCTGAATGGTGTGGCCCAAGTGTCGCGTAAAGTCGGCTGCTTCCGTGGCATCCAGGAACGAAACATCAAAGTTGGCTTCCAGTCCGACGCCGCGTCTGTCAGCAGCAATGGTGACGACGAGCAGGAGGGGCGAGCTTGCAAAGTTGGAGTAGGCGTCCTTGCTCGTCTCCAGCCCTCCAAACACCCTGTTCTGCTGCGTCTCTTCGCCCAGCGGTTGAATGACCAGGTGGCAGTGAAAGTCGCATGCCGCGGCGCATTCGGGGCCCATGGACCGGATAGCTTGAAGGCCCGTCTGCTCAAACGCCATCACTCGGACCAGGTGGCTCTGTATTTCCAACAGCAGCTCCCTCATAGTCTGGTTGGGTGATGGCTGGACACGAAAGGGGATCGTCGAGATGGTTGGGCCAACCAGCTCCTCGATTCCGGGAACTGGAGCGTTTCTGCCCGCCAGCGTCAGGCCGTACACGACGTCTTCGGTGTAGGCGTAGTGCCCAAGGGTGACAGCACATGCCGAGTGGATGATGGACGGAAGAGTAAACTCGAGACCTGGGCTGTCTGGCAGGGCAATGTCGCACGACACCGACTCCCGCTGCCCCGAGGAGCGCCGGCTTCGTATTGGAGGAAACATGGTTGCGTTCAAGTCGGCAAACTCGCTTCTCCAAAACTGCCTGCTGGACTCGACGTCAAGCGACTTGGTATAAGCAGCAAACGCGTTGAAGGGCTTGGGCAGCAGAGAGGCTCCGTTGAAGGCGTCCTCGGCCTGCTCAAGAAGCAGCGGCAAGGACGTTCCATCGTACAGCGCATGGTGAATCCATATCTGCAGAACTCTGCGTCCCTGTTTCTCCAAAACAGCGGCCTTGTGCAGCGGCATTCCGTCGTCGACGTCGAGCGTACAGGGGGTGGAAGACCAGTTCAGGGGCTCCCGAACAACAACCTGAAGCGATGAGTCTGAGCCCGAGGGAGGCGAGATGATGCGCGTCCTCAGGATTGGGCTTGCCGAGTAGACGGCCGCCCAAGCAGCCTTGACTCGACCGATGTCGGCGTCTTCAGGCAGCTCACAGGTCATCTCGGCCACGTACTGACCGGGTTGCTTGATGGCCAGTGCCACGAGAGCCTCCTGCATGGGCGTGCATGCGTACATGTCCTCGATCGTGTCCGCGTGGACTCGGCACTGCTTGGCAGCAGCCTGAAGGATGCTCAAGCGATGCGTTTCATCGAGCAGCGAGAAGGGGGCAAGCTCGCACGACGACTGGACGACCTGTTCAAGCCTGGAGGCGAGATGGCCCAGGCGGGGATGGCTGAATATGTCGGCAACGGTCAGGACGTAGCCCGAGTCCCTGACCGAGCCGGCGACTTTCATGGCCGTGATGGAGTCTCCGCCCAGCTGAAAGAAGTTGTCATCCATGCCGACCTCGTCTGACGGCAGTCGTAGAATGTCACACACGCTTCGTTGGAGCATGGCCCCCTGGGGCGTCGACGGAGGACGCCTCTGTGGAGCGCTCGTGCTATACGCCCTGAGTTCCTTTCTTGTCAGTGCCGAGGCCGTTTCTCGCAGCAGCCGTCGATCTGCCTTTCCAGTCCGGGTCATGGGGACTCGAGTCAGCGGCAGAAACAGGCTCGGAACCATGTGGCGCGGCACGATGGAAAGCAACCGGCTCTCGACGGAGCTGAACTGAGCACGCGCGGCGGCCTCTGCCGGACCTATAATGCCGTCTCCCGTCTTCTCATCGCGGAAGAGGACAAAGGCTGCAAGTGCAGGCTCGGCCCCGGCATCACAAGGCTTGACGACTTCGGCAATGGCCTCCTTGGCAGACGGCAGGCTCTCGACCAAGTGCCGTTCCACCTCGCCGAGCTCGATCCGCTGCCCGCGCAGCTTGACCTGGTTGTCCCTCCGGCCAACGTATATGAGAGACCCGTCGCCGCTGGGACTGTACTGGGCCAAGTCTCCCGTTCTGTAGAGCCGGCCGGGCTTCCCTCGCCGCAGACGTCGGAGCCAGTCTGGATACTCGACAAACGAAGACGCCGTCTTGGCCGCGTCCTTGAGGTAGCCCCTGGCCAGGACCGGACCCTCGAGCACGAGCTCTCCAACGGCTCCGAGCGGCACCAGCCTGCTGCATGCGGCATCGTCGGGGTCCACGATCCAGGTCACAGTGGCAGCTCCGAAGCCAATGTTGGAAGCGCCCCTGTACAGAGCCGCCTTCGTCTGGACAGTTGCATCGATGGTGCACTCAGCCGGGCCATAGGCATTCATCAGTTGAACCCTATCGGCCCACATGTCAACGTCCACCTTGGTCATGGCCTCGCCCCCGAGAACCATGGTCCGCAGCGTCCCCAGCTTGGCAGGGGTCAAGGCTCTGGCCAGAGACGGGGTCAGGGTGGCCCAGTCAACCCGGAACCGGTTCATGGCGTCTTCCAGGCTGTTTCGGCTGTCTGTCTTGGACGGAATGCAGACACATCCGCCCTGAATCAACGTGTAAAAGACCTCTGCCAGGGACACATCGGCGGCAAAGGTTGCGACGTGAAGCACGCGGCTGGTCTTGTCCATGTCACAGACGCCGCCGTTGATTGTCGCCGCGGTGGAAAGAGCGCGGTGCTGAACGACGACTCCTTTCGGGCTTCCCGTTGAGCCTGAAGTAAAGACGGCGTAGACGGCGTCGTCGGGGGAGACTGGCGGCGGCTTAAACTCCGGCCGACTTGACATGAAGCTCTCGTCGCCACGAGCCATCACGGCCTGCAGACCCAGCTCGGCGGCCCTTGGCGCATATTTGGCCGACGTGATCATCAAGTCTGCCTCGGTATCGCCGCGTATCTGCTTCAGGCGCAGATTCGGCGTCGACGGGTCCGTCATGACGAAGGCTGCACCGGCGTGGGCAACAGCCAGCATGGCAACCACTGCCCAGAGGGAACGCTCCATCATGACCATGACATACATGCCCGGGAGGACGCCGAGGCTTTGGAGGTGCGAAGCAAGCCTTGTCGCGTACTCGCCAAGCTCGCCGTACGTTAGCCTGCCATCAAACGCGTCGATGGCCGGGCGCTCGGGCTGGCCAAGACTGCGTCGTCCAACCAGATCGTGGACACAGCACTCGACTGCTGTTGGAAGCCGGCGGTTCCAGTCCAGCATGAGGCCCAGGTCAGTGGAGCTCAGTGACGGCAAGTCCCGGAGCTGTGAGGACAGGTTTGAAAGCGTTTCGACGACGTTGTGGCAGAACTGGCTCAAGATGCAGCCCATCAGCCATTGAGGAACGACTTGGACGTCGTACGCAGCCTCGAGATGCAGAGAGTTGGAAGTAGCGGCCGGAAGCGTCACCTCGAGCGACAGGGGGTAGCTGTTGACGATTTCCCTCGTGTCTGCGTGCGCAAATATCGCCGACGCCTCGTCCGCTGGGGGCGGCTGGACGACGACGTGGTTTTGGAATCGGCAGGCGGCGGCGGCTTCGGCCCGGAACGATGCTATTCGCTGGATACCCGTGTGCTCAAAGGCCATGGTTTCCCTGCCCTGGCTCTGGAGAGCAGAAAGCGCTTGCTGTACCGTTAGAGAAGGCTCCAGCTGGACTCTGAGGGGGATTGTCGCCATCGTGGGCCCGAGGATCCCATCTATGCCCGGCACCGGCACGTTTCTCCCGGCCAGAGTCGCCCCGAAACAAACATCCTTGGATCCCGTGTACTGGGACACAGTCATGGACCAAGCAAGTGAGACGGCGTTGGACAGCGTGGACCCCAAGGGGCTGCACTTGGGCAGGGGCAGCGATCGCCTGAGTGTCTCCAAGGCAGCGGGCCGGTAATGCAGGAGCCCAGCTGCAGCGTCGGGAAACGGCTGGGCGTCGAAGTCGGCCAACTGTCTCTCCCAAAACTCCCTGCCCCTTGCCTCGTCGGACTGGAGAATGTGCTGCACAAAGTGCTTGAAAGGCTTCGACTCGATGGCGGCGCCGTGGTATGCCGCCTCGACTTGGCTCAGGGTTTCTTGGAGGGACCATCCGTCGTACAAGGCATGGGAGACCATGAGGCAAAGATGGCTTCCTCGAGCTGACTGCAGCAAAACAAGTCGGAGAAGCGGTGCCCCGAGCTCGATCCGCCATCGCCCATGCTTGGCTCGCAAGTCGTCCAGGTCTTGGGCGACCTCCCACTCGACGCCTGCCTTCAGCACCACCTGCAACGCCTGTCCGGAACGGGCTTGGATGATGCGGGTGCGAAGGACAGGGTTGCTCGCAATCACTGCGTCCCAGCCTGCTTGGAGTCTTTCAACGTCAATGGCTCGTGGCAGGCGGTAGGTGGTGACGGTCACATATTGCGCTTCCGGGCTCGAGACAGACAACGCCATGATGCCCTCCTGCAATGGGGTGCAGGGGTAAATGTCCTCGATGCTGTCTGTCGACGCAAGACGGCACGAGTCTCGGGCGGTGCGCAGCATCTCGTCCACCGGGTGTGCGTCAGGGATGAGAGAAAAGGGGGGAATCTCCGGGAGCTCCTGACATGGACGCATCGTCGACGCCAAGTCTGAGAGCAGCGGATCGGTGAAGACGCTCTCCAGGGCGAGCTCGAGACCCGTGTCCTCCCTCAGCCGGCGCGCCAACTGCATGGCGTTGATGGAGTCGCCGCCGAGACTGAAGAAACTGTCCTTCATCCCAAAGTCGCTGACTTGCAGCATCTGCTCGACGGCGTGGTAAAGCAGCCTCTCATTGTCCGTCCTTGGAGCCTGGCGCTCAACGGAGCTCCTCAAGAAGTCCCTCTTGGTAAGCGTCGATGCCCGTCTTGCCAACTCTCGTCTGTCCGACTTGCCAGTGGCCGTCGTCGGAATGGCCACGAGGGGAACCATGACGGAAGGGATCATATATGGCGGAAGCCGGCCGGCCAAGTCGACGGCAGCTCGCTCAGCCATCTGCCGAAACCCTTGGCTTGGATAGGCAAAGATGCCTTGCAGGCCCCCTTTCGTGTCCTTGTCAGCTCCAGGACACTGGATGAAGCCAGCGAGGACCGGCGACGAGTCGTCTGCAAACTTGAGCACGGCAGCAAGTGCCCGACTTCCCTCCGGCAGTACCTGGTGCAAGCAATGCTCGACGTCGCCCAGCTCCAAGCGCTGGCCGTGCAACTTTGCCTGCGAGTCTCTGCGGCCAATGTACCGCAGCGACCCCTTTCCCACGTACTGAACAAGGTCTCCCGTGCAATACATGGGGCTGTGAGGATGGGGAAAGCGTAAACGCCAGGCAGGGCTCGAGATGAAGCTGGACTCTGTCTGCTCTTCGTCGCCGACATATCCCCTCCCCACAATGGGCCCTTCAACGAGAAGCTCTCCAACGGCGCCTATCGGTGCAAGCGTCTGACGGTCGGACGGGTCAACGACCCAGCAGATGGCGCCCGCTCCATGCCCGATGATGTTGGGGCCGAGAAGGGAGTTGTCGCTGCTGAATCGGTGCAGAGTGGCCAGGACGCAACACTCGGCAGGGCCATATCCGTTGAATAGCTGCACATGTCCGGCCCATGTGGCAACTATGGACTCGAGCACAGGCTCTCCAAGAAGAAGCAGCTTCTTCAGAAAGACGGTTTCCTCTGGCCGCAGGAGCCGGGCCACAGTCGGGGTCAGGGAGGCCAAGTTGACCTCCATCTGCCTCATGGCCTCGCCAAGGTTGGAGTTGCGTGCCTTGTCAGACGGAATGCACACGCAGCCCCCAGACATCAGGGGGGTCAGATGCTCAAAGACGCTGACGTCGAATGCATACGACGCAAACTGCAAGGCCCTGGTGCTCTGGCCATATCCGACGGTCCGGATGACCTGGCGCTGTCCAGAGCAGAACGAGCTGTGGTTGAATATGATGGCCTTTGGAGTCCCTGTAGACCCCGACGTGAAGACGGCGAACGCGGCGTTGTGCGGTCCGACCAAGCCGGCGGCCGGCTCCGAGTCTGCCCCGGGCTCGAGCCGTGCCAATGTCTCGTCGTCAACCGGAGTGACGGGGACTCGGAAAGCGGCTGCCTCTTGGAGCAGCCCTCTCGAGCAGAGAATCAACTTGACTCGGAGCTTGTTGCACATCTCGGCAAGGCGACGGTGGGGAAACGACGTGTCCAGCAGCGCAAAGGCGCCTCCGGCCCTCAAGACTGACAGCATGGCGATGGCCGTCCATTTCGACTTGGCCGAGTAGATTCCAACAAAGCATTCTGGACCGATGCCTTGTGACGCCAGGTGTCGGGAGAGTGTTTCGGTCAGGCCGGCAACGTCTCGGTAGCTAAAGTGGCCGTCCCAGGCGCAGACGGCGGGATGCTTGGGGCCATGGCCGCATCGCTCGAGAACCAGATGATGGATGCAATCATCTGCGGTTTCCGGGTACTCTCCGTTCCATTGCGCCAATTGGTCGACGGCCGCGTCCGGACACAGATGGATGGAGCGGAGAGTCGTGGCCCCCTGGATGATTTGGGCCAAGACGTGTGCCGTGACATGTCCAAGGCCCGCTGCTTGGGCCTTTGAGAGGAGGGACGTCGTGTATTGCAGCGAGATGGTCAGGTCAGTGCCGAATCCATGGGCTTGGATACTCAGGCTGACAGATTGTGCGCAGCATGCCAAGTTGCCAACATGACCGGGCGAGCGTCGCAACACCACGGCCGTGTTTGATAGACTACTCAAATCATCACTGGCTTTCCATGTCACGATCCTTGTGGCCAGACTCGAGACATGGAGATGCTGGGACGACAAGTCGAGACAACTGTAGAGTCGGCCATGGCAAGGCATTCGGTCGTCTTGATACGTGAACCAAGGCGTGTCCGTGGCCGTGTATGATCGAAGCACAATGGCCCATGCCACTTGCAGCAGTTGCACTTGACGGTCCGCGCTCAGGGCGGTGACGTCGACCGGAACAGCCACGCATTGGCTGGTCGCGGCCCCTGGCCAGTCGGCGTTGAGGGCCGGGAACAGGCACGCTGCCACATTCTCCATGGCTCGGTCCTAGTTGTCGTCGCTTGGTTCGAGTATCCCAACAACGGGGAGTTGTAGCAGAGAGGGGAGATCAGAGTCTCTGCCAAGAAGGGATATCCAATGGCTTCGAAATGTGGGAGCAACATAAAGTCATCAATCTCAGGCCCGGAAAGGCGGTCAGTAACGGTGCTCGTTGGTGACGACATGATGCCGAGCTGTTATTGATATTGCCTCGGCGCCTGCTTGTGACTGAGACACACACATACAGGTGCCTGCAGATTCGCGGGATACCACGCTGTGACGTGGCCGGTCAATTAGCGAGCAAGGACGGCGGCTGCTCTGCTCGATCTAGGCGGCCACATAATCTATGCGGGTTTCAGACGCCGAGCATGGAGCTTTCCGGGCAATGATTGACAGGCCCTGCCAATCAGATCATGGACACGGCATCTGCAAGTTTCCGCCCTGCGTTAGGCCTGCATGTATATTGATCAACTGTCTCAAGGGGCTGCCGTCTCCAGAATGGCCGAGAATCACGTCACGAACTGGCCGTGTAATCCTCACGCGCGAGCTGCAATGCGGCAATGTTGCATGCGTCCTTGTCTCGTCGGGATTTGTATAAAGGATTTCTCGAGCTCGACTACTCGCCACTGACATGGACTGAACCTCATCCACGACCATTGCCCCTGAGTGTCCCAGGCTTGAGTCTTCAGGCCCCCCATCTCTGCTCTCCATGGGCCAACCCGAACTCGCCCCATGCTGGCAACAGCCAAGCCACCCAGACAGAATCAAAGTCGTCAAGGGCGAGCGGCCATACTGCGCCGCCGCCTACTCGCTCGTGTCGCTCCCCGCCGGCGCCTTGTTTGCTCGGATCGAGACGGCGACTGCTGTCGAGCACACCACCTACACCTCCGTCGCCACGGCCGAGGACAGCTGCATCGAGCTCAACTCAGACCTCGTCTACTGCAACCACTCGTGCCGCCCGAGCCTCGTCTTCGACATGACGCGCTTCGAGGTCCGCGTCGCCGACGACCGCCCGCTGAATCCAGGCGACGCCCTCACCTTCTTCTACCCGGCTTCGGAGTGGCACATGGTCCAGCCCTTTCGCTGCGAATGTGGCGCCGGCGACGAGTGCCTCGGCTTCATTGCCGGCTCGTCCAACATCGACCCGTTGCTTCTCGCCCGCTACTGGCTCAACCAACATGTCACGCAGCTGCTGGCGGACAAGATGCGCCCCGAGCATCCGATGCTGCCCAATGGCGAGCGGGAGGACCGGACCCCTGGAGAGATTGTGCTGGGAGCCGGCGCTTAGCCAGCCCGCGTGCTACTTGAATCGTCGCCAAACAGCCTATGCTCGTCCAAGACAGCTTGGCGAACCAATTGGAAAAGGCACGTTGAACAACCTTGTGTCGTCCACTATGAATCTTGTGCAATGTGACGTGCCTCGATGCACCGAGCGTGATTGTCCTCTGCCATGAGGAAGCTGTTTGGGCATCATGCCTCTGGTCGTATACGTTTGAGCCAAAGTGTGTCTACTCCTATCTATGTATCCGTACTCCGTACTTGAGAGTGCCGCTATTTAGATCATGAAAGCCTATAATGCACGCAGCCTCTGCGCTGCCGAGGATCGGGGCGTTGGGTATCGTTGACGCCTGCTTCCCGTCGGCTCGTCCAACATGAAAAAGAAAAGAAAGTCACAAGGGCCTTTCGCTCTCCAACTAAAACACAAGGAGGCCAAGGGCGGCGGCGATGCCGGCTGCCAGGGAAAAGGACACATGGGTGGGCGAGTGGGCGGCCCGGGAATTGGCACCCGTGTTGAGGACAAGCGACGGGGTGGGAGAACGCGACGGGGACGCGACGAGCTTGGGCCCATTGACGGGGTTGGTGCTGGATTTGCTCGCGCTGGGCTTTGTCGTCGTCGTCGCGGCGCCGTCGGGGCTGCCTCCGACTCCGACTCCGGCTCCGGCTCCGGTTTTGCTGCCGGCTCCGCCGTTGACGCCACCGATGGCGTTTGCGGAAGTCGGCCTGCACACGGCGAGCGCAGACGTCCTGGAGATTGCTGATACGCCAGAGCTTCCCGAACCGGTGGTGGAGCCGGCTGTGGTGGAGCTTCCGGTGCTAGAGCCGGCCGTGGTGGAGCTTCCGGTGGTAGAGCCGGCCGTGGTGGAGCCTCCGGTGGTGGAGCCTCCGGTGCTCAGGCTTTCGGCGCCGGAGCTTGCTGTAGTAGAGCCTGTCGTGGCGGAGCTGCTGCCAACTTGGATGTTGATGGCACTTGGAAGAGCTGGCGCTGTCGAAGCTGTAGTAGCGCGTCCGGTGCTGGAGCCGGCCGTGGTAGAGCTCCCGGTGCTGGAGCCGGCCGTGGTAGAGCTTCCGGTGCTGGAGCCGGCGGTGGTAGAACTTCCGGTGCTGGAGCCGGCCGAGGTGGAGCTTCCGGTGCTGGCGCTGCCAACCAATACGTTTCTGCCGCCACCGACGACGCTCGTGGAGGTCGGCCTACCCGCAGTCGTGTCCGAGCTTCCAGAGCCGGTGCTGCTGGCCTTGGTTCCGCCCGCGCCGCCATCCTGGTTGCCGCCAGCTCGGTTGCCAACGGCGATCTTAGGAGTCGGTCCGATCGCAGCCGACGAGGACGTCTTGGAGCTTTTGCCTTTGCCTTCGTCTTTGTCCTTTTGGAAACCGACATTGTTCTTGTTCTTGTCGCTGACGTTATTGCCGGCATCTCTCGTAGGAGTCGGTCCGTTGGTAGCCGACGATGATGTCTTGGAGCTTTTGCCTTTGCTTTCGTCTTTGCCCTGTTGGAAACCGACATTGTTCTTGTTCTTTTCGCTGACGTTATTGCCAACATCTCTCGTAGGAGTCGGTCCATTGGTAGCTGACGATGATGTCTTGGAGCTTTTGCCTTTGCTTTCGTCTTTGTCTTTTTTGAAACCGATATTTTTCTCATCACCGACGTTATTGCCAGTATCGCTTGTAGGAGTTGGCCCGTTGGTAACTGACGATGACGTCTTGGAGCTTTCGCCTTTGCGTTCATCGTTGCCATTTTTAAATTTAATATTGTTCTTGTTACCGCCGTTGCTGCCAACATCTCTCGTAGAAGTCGGTCCGTTGGTAACTGACGATGACGTCTTGGAGCTTTTGCCATTGTCTTTCTCGGCCCCGTTCTTGATGTCAGCGACCTTTTCTGGAGCTTGGTTAGGATTTGGTCTATTGGTGACCGGCGATGACGTCTTGGAGTTTCTTCCGCCGGGAGGGCTCTCCTGGCGGTTGTCACCGTCGCCGGCATTCTTCTGGACGCGTGTGGCATCGTCTTGGATGCTGTCGCTGTCCCTGCCGCCACTCCCGCCGCCGCCGCCGCCGCCGCCTCCGATGTCGACGCCGCCGTCGCCCGTCCTCAGAGGATCCGACTTGACCGGAACCGACGGCGGCCCAGTAGAGTCTCTAACGGGTGTATCGATCCGGCCGCCTTGGGGGTTGCTGCCGATCGGGGGGCTATTGTTGCTGTCGATCGAGGGGCTCTGGTTGCCGGGGCCGGGGATGTTCGAGTCGCCGGCACCGAAGTCGGGCATCTCCTGAGAGACGACGACGCCGAGCAGCGTAACCGTCACGGCCAGGAGATGATGGAGCCGAAGGCCCACCATGATACAGACGGCGTGGTATCGGGTGGGATGGATAGAGGGTATTAAAAAATGGCGAATAGAGGGGAGAAGGGCGGTTACGGTAAAGCCAGCTTTAATTATGTCGATGGAGACGAGGATACGCCTCCCACGGACGAACAAGCCCAGAAAAGAAATGAGGCCAGCCCCGAACCGAGATGAAAGTCGGTTGTTTGTTTCAATTGCGAGTCTTTTTGCAACCGGCTCTAGGTCTTGCCATGTGGGCATGGCAAGCTTCATATACATGACATGCCCTGGTCTTGTTAGTCCGACTATTCCCCCCGTACCCTAGTCATGCCTGGCTGGAAGTGAAGCCGATGTTTTGTTTCCGGGAGGCCCTTGCCAACGGCGGCGCCTAGCAGGGCACTGCTCTGAAACGGCGACTTCTAGAGGATGGCTCAGCAGAGCGATGAACGATGGATGGTCGGATGGGATCGCGCTGTTCCGCTAGCTGTTTCTGATTCGACTAAACTTTGGCCGTAGCCGCCATGTCGTGGCCGAGGAGCGCGATTGTCGCCTCACATCAACCCCCCAGGCTTGCCCGAGCGGCAAGGACTGGTTTCGTCGTATCTTCTGCCGGCGCTGCTAACGCTGCATGACTCGTTCGGATCGAGGTCGAGCCACCACATCCAACTGAGTCGATGAGGGTGCCTTTAGTCCAGCTTGCCCCTGCCCGAGCTAGTCTTTTGGGCCAAGTTACATGAAAATCAGGAGACTTGGCACGTCTATCGCGGCATCATGGCAAAGGCCAGTGTTTTTTTTAAAGGTTCCCACGCCCCATATTCCCATTCCCATCGGCACCCTCCCCACTGGCCTGACGGGCTGAAAGACAGAGTGCGGAAAAGGGTGGCGTGTCGACTGACACGTGGCAAGGCGGTTTCATGTTCAGAGTCATCGTCTCATTACTCGACATTGCAACTATCCAACCTATGTTCAAGCCCTGCTGCCCGATTTGTTCCAAGTTGCTTGCCGACTCATGCCACGGCGGACTTTCAATCGCAAGCGTAGAGGCGCGTCATGTGTAGTGCGTTTCGTCGGCGAGTCTATACGGCAGTTGGCTCCGTCCCCATGGATGGGAGGGAGGCCAATAATAAGCCAACACCGATGATCCAGCGTACACAACAGCCGGTCTGCACGAGACTTTTGTTTGTGGACATCTCGACGCAGTCTAAATTGCACACCGGCCGAGCACTGCCGAGGACTCGTCCAACACCCATTGTGCTCCGTACTTCCAACACAGTTGGCCATTTTCATCCGCGTCCCGGAAATATCCCTCTGAATGTTGTCGGTCCTTTTTGCCTGAAATTGCAAAAGCATTAGACAGTTGATGTCGAAGCAGAACACCTGTGGGCATTTGTATTGATTCGCGTATCTGCTTCGTCAGCAAAATAAAGAGTACAACACGACAGCGCAAGCAAAGATACTCTCTACTCACCCTCGTAACTCACGGGCGAGCTTGTCTTGTGTGGTTTTCTTGTCGGGGGATCCGTCGTACCAAAAGCGAGTGTTGATCAGATTTCGTTTAAATTCGCCTATTGCAACAATACGGCCGGCCCACATCAAAGCGCAATCAATTTCATTGCGTCCGTGTTCCGACGGAAAGGATCGTTCGTAGATGGCCGGGAAGCTCTGAAACTTGGACAAGACGGGGGCCAATATTTCGACTCGAAAGTACATCGCGCCATCATCTTCGTTTCCCAGCTCCCAGCCAGATCTGGCATTAGACCGAAGAGAGGCTTGACTTCGTCGAACGTTGTCATCGCTGAGCTCAGGAACCAGCGGTGACCAATCCGGGCCATTAGCATCCACGCGCATTCCAAGCTCTCTGGCTGTGATGCCGCGGAACTTGTCCGCCCATTTTTTGTCAGTGCTAGAGTGATCGCGGAGATTGTCCACAAAGGTGAGTGGATGTTCCAGGAGAACGTCAGTGAAAGACATGGCGATGTGAGTAAGGGTAAAGCTCGAGCAACGATGGACAGACGGAGAAACGAAGACCACGGGCGTGTCTCTGTGCGAAGTTCCAAGATAAATCAGTGCCCTTATATAATTCGTGAATGGCGACTTGTCAACTCGAACCGCGTTGGTCTCGCCTTCAATGCCACCTACCTTGCAGCCATCGGACGGGCTCACTGAGGAAGGTGCCTGGGGGTCGACAATTCGAGTAAGCGCCGAAGTACTAATGCGAGGCGCAGAAACCGTTTACTGCACAGTTTGTACGCATGACGAGCCTCTGTCCTGCAGGTCGTTGCCGCGAGGCACAAACTGTGCGCTACCCTGTGTGTGAGTATAACGAGCGTAGTTCTCCAGACCCGAGCTGCTTTGTGCGGTGCGCCGACGGAATGCCTGGCCCAGCCAGGAGCTAGCTGACTGATGTTCTCATGGCGGTCGGTCCGTTGCCACCCGCGATAGTCATAAGGTATCCGGAGGTATATATATGCAAGCGCAAGACTGCGAACTGCTGCCTGCTGCCTGCCGCGCACATTCTCCACTTTTCACTCATCCCACCTTGCTTGGCGCCTTATTCCCTCCCACCATGGCACTTTCATCCCACCGTGGCACTTTCCTCCCTTGTGGCACTTTCCTCCCACCGTGGCACTTTCTTTATCTGGCACTTTTCTCCCTCGTGGCGCTTTCTTCAAATCGTGGCACTTTCTTTAAATCGTGACACTTTCCTCCCGTCGTGACACTTTCCCGTCGTGGCACCTCCACCTTCTCGCCTTCCCGGCAAGCCATATGGCCAACTCGATGGATCCGGCGGTTACCGCCGCTGCTCATTTCAAGCGCCGTGAGAGGCGCTACGATCAGTGCTGCTCCTTCATAGCGTCCAACAGAGACACGCTGTTCTCGAAGCTCCCAATTTTGGATCTGGTGTTCTTAGGACTCCACACTGCCGCACCGGATGTCAAGAAAGTCGCAACAGTTCCGTTGCTAAGCGAGACAATACAGACGCACAAAGCCAAAACAGGGTTCGATGAATTTAAGGGCTGGCAGTTGTTTTGCAAAGCCCAGAGTGATCCTCGTCTTAGGGCATTAGTTATTTTTGGTGAGCAGCTTTGCCATTAGTGTGACCCGTCGCTAATGTTTGACAGAAGGAGCCATATCGTTTGCTGCAACGAGCATTGTCCCACCAGAAGAACGTGAAGCATGGACTTTATCGTGTATAGAGTCACTGGCGTCGTTGAAGCGCTTTGTTTCTAATGCGCATAAACAATCGACAGGCAAGCACGGTAGAGAAACTCCAAACAGCGAGAGCGCGGGCTGTTCGGAACGCGAGCAGCAATTCACTGCGAGAAATGTGGCAGCTCTAAGCGACACTTTACCTTCACAACCAGAGAAACGTCGCCGACAGAACCCCGACGATCAGAACCCGAGTTTTGGAGACCACATACAGGAGTCCACTGCGCAATCTGTGGCAGGCCCGAGTGATACTTTGCCTTCACAATCAGAGAAATGTCGCCGAGGGAACCCCGACGATCAGAACCCGAGTCCGGGGGATCACGCACAGGAGTCCAATGCGCAGGCTGTGTGGCAGGTCCCAATCTTTCTCTGCCTCCACATGTCGCAAGACCAAATGAGAGCAGCGGCATCCTGCCTCAAGCTCCAGCTCCGCTCTACGATTTCTCGACTGGTTTCCCAGAGATGGTTCCAATTCCGTTTTTGAGACTAAAACAGTATACGGGGAACTTTCTTTAGGAAGGGCTACTCTCCCGTCAGAAGCAACAACTGATGAGGGAGACTTCAGCTATTATGGATGAACCCGCGGCCTTGCTTCATTTACCAGTGGGTGAAGGCTTGGATTTTGGGCTTGAGCTCGTCGTGAGCTCAGTGGCTGGCCAGGCTGTGAAGCAGGCACTACGATCGTCTTTCGGGGCATTGAATACAGTTCTTGGTAAGACGATATATGAGGGTGCACAAAAGAGTCATACTCATGTCGCGAAGGTAAGCGCGGGCGGCAGCAAGGGACAAGTTGATGCAGTGTAAGTCTTTGACGATCAAGACGGTAACTGCACGATTATAATGTCTTTGGATTTTAGAACGGGCGAGGCAATGCTAGCTAATACCGGGACACCAGCTTGAATTTCGTATTCGAGACAGTGGCCCTCGCATTTGCTGGCAATGGTACGTCGTTGTCTGCTTCGGTTGTGCTGCGTGTAACACCGTTTATTACGAGTACGCCACTCGAAGAGGCCTCCCATGACATGAGCCGCTCATAGTTCACCGGTTCAAAGTAACGCCAACGAGTCTCCTCGAAGCCACCGCCGAGGGTTTGATGTGACTATGGAGTCGGCATCAGTGCTGGTAAGCTCGTTAGGGGTTCCAGGGTGTTTTACGTACCTCGG